>JAQIXG010002765.1:0-16707 GCA_034700105.1 Oconnorella tubifera
ATTTAGAACCGTTTTTAATTAAGGGTTCCATATTAAACGAATACTGAAGGTTATATTTAGAACCTTTCAATAATTAATGGTTCTATATAGATCCATTATAAATGGTTCTATGAAGAACCCTCGTCGCGCAATCCAAGAGGGTTCCAAATAGAACCGTGTCAAAAGGGTTCTATATGGCTCTACTGAGGGTGCCACCTGTGTATCAAGCGAACGACCCCTAAAAGGTTCTTTATAACATCTTAAATTTTAAGAGTGTAAAAGTGCTCGTGTAGCCTAAACAGCAAAAATGCCTTTCAAATTTCTCTACATAAATCATCACAATATTTCGACATCTAAACATAACCGTTTATTGCTCATTTTACATTTTTTTATAGATAAAACACCTAATATTATCAAACTTATAATATTAGATGTTCCAATGTTTATTCGAATGTATGAAAATAAACAAATGTTCCGAATTAAATTAATATTAGATCCTTCAATAACTAACTATAAAAAACTATTCTGTTTTCAAGTTCCTCACCTAAAATTTCTGTTTTATACAGTTTCGTAATTACTTATAATTATCATTAAAACTTCTATTAGTCATTAACCTACCTGGAAATCATATACATCAAACTTCCACTTTTCATCTTTCTACTTTTCATCATTCTTATTTTCATAAGCGCTTTTATGAAAATTATTTATATTAAAAAAGTGTATAATGATCCTAATTTAAACTTCTATTCACTAACAGTTTCTTGAAAATTAACTACTGATTATGCATAAATTAATATTAGCTGATGTAACACCATACCAACTTCACATAATCTGAACTCAATGAAGACTCTCTCGTCACGTTACAACTCTTATAGGGCCGGACTAAAACCTAGGAGCACTTTCTCCTTGACTACAACCTTTTAGCCAGTACATTTCCCCCTCCCCCCTCCCCTTAAACAATCAAATAAGCCCTTGTTTTGCTTTAAACAATTCTTAACCTCTGCGAACAGAATACAATCAGAATATCTACGAGTCTATGCATGTACGAACCAGTTGTGACTCGGAGAAACGTTTAGCATGCAGACTGTCGACGCTTTCAAGTCTTTTCTACAGATTTTTTATGCATATTTATTTTATTACGGATTCATTAGTGGCAGCACGAAAATCGGACAAAAGAAGACGTACTTAAATCAACTAGTTTTTAAATGTTTTAGTTTTACGAGAAAATTTGCGTAGATCTGTGATAGATTTTTAAATGTAAAATTAAGCGGCTTACATTAAAGTGATTATTTTTATAATAAAGAGAAGGAGTGAATCTTTTAATCCTTCCGCTTAATGAAGTGAAAATTAAATTTAAGATTTTAATAATATATTATTTCAAATGCTAGAGTTCAGAAACTAATAACTTTGACTAAATTTAAGATATAAAAATAGCATTTTAAATGCCAAGATAAAAATTGCTTGCACTTCTTGCATTATTTTATAACAGTAAAAAAATATATAACGATAAAATTAATTGCAGTGCATTTCATAGTCTAAATATGATAAAAGACATGCATTGTATCAGGATATTAGGCATTATTATCAACACCAAATGCATCATAAATATATCCTCTGTAATAACCTCAACTTCTAACCAAAATTTTTAATTATAAACATTAAAGTCTCTTCTATACCAGAATGAATTTTTCACCTGCGCCCTCCACCGGGTCCATGAGGCACTCGAAGCTCAAAATCAATCGGTGATTTTGCTTCTAGCGGCTCGACGCAGCGGATCGATAAAACGAAGCTTACCTTTACCTGTCGTCAACGTCATTATCACGCGCTCAGAAACAATATCTGTCTGAGCATGATAGCGTATCGTATAATGCGACAAGATTCAAGAACTCGAAGCCGCCACCACACAGCGGCACGTAGCGTCAACTCGTACCAACCACAGTACAAATACACACTGGTCAATACTGGCGAATAATAATTTAAAAATGAACCAAAAATGCTGATTTCACTCACTTTTTAACTAGTTATTTGAATGGTAAATTTAATTTATTCTCAAATCGATGTTTAGTAGAATTGTAGGGATCAATTTGAGATGATGATTCCCGATTCTGTATCCACTAACAAATGATATAAAAAAACGTATTCATTCAGTTTCAAATGAAAAGTCGTGAAGAAATTAATGATTTTTTCAATGATATCACAATAGGCAATGATTCTTCTCAGTGTATGACAAATATCAAATCGTACATCAGTGCGGTTAACTCAATGCGATAGGTTTAAAATAAAAATAGCCTGAGGCTTGGTTGTCAACAACGGAAGCAATGTTTTTAGCTTTGTTTATTTTCGCTTTTTACTAAGAAATTGGTTGACATATATAAATTGTAGCTTTTTTGTGAATTATGCTTTGTTTGTATAATAACAATGTTTACATGAAATTATATTAAGCTATTTACAAATTAATGTTTAAATTCAACAGTCGCTATAAGTATTTTTAGTATTTGATCAAAATGTTGATTTCATCCATATGCTTCAAGGCTTAGTTAGTTTATTTTTTGATTTCTTGATTCATAAAGCTATGATTGAAGCTCTTCAAAAACATTTTCTATTTTATAACGAATATTTTCACTATTATTTTATCATTAGATATGTACAGTGCATCTTGTGCCGCAGATAAAACAGTTGCACAATCTCGTATTACTCTCTTCTACTGCCCTTTCTGTTGTGTGAATAATAAATAAAATATTGCAGAAAACGTTCAACTGGTTTGATTCATGATCTGGTTCGCCACCGCGTGATCTCTACAGTAGCCTACAGATTCTGCTTCACTCAGATTGACCTTTTGTTTCAAAGACTAATTGCTGAAAATGATAAATTTGATACCGAACATAGGCCTATATCTTATCTAGGGGTATAAAGACACGGATTATTACTGATTCAACAATGAATTCTGTCGTGGGTTCTACAATTTTGTCCTGTTAAAAGTCTGATTTAGGCCTACTGTTATATTAATAAATTAATTGTTGCAGTGTTCATTCTATAATTATTACTATGCAATATTACTACTATGAAAACAATATTCATCTACTAATATTGAATATGGCATTATAGTGATAATTAGTATATATATATATTATATAATAATATAATAATATATTAGTATATTATATGCTAATTAGTGAAACTATTTGAGTTTCGTACATACAAAATCATTTCGTGAGAATTACTTTTTAATGCATATTGCGAACAGATTGTAAATGTGGTGTTGAAAGTTCTGCGAAAAGTTTGCTGATCAATTATTTTACAGAGAATGAGCCAGTGTTGCAACTGCAGCTGAATGCTATCAGTTCCAGCTTGAATTAATTCGAAACAGATTGTGTTGGCTATCGTGAAAGAATGACTATCGGGTAGTCAACAGATTGCAAGAATGTCGATTATACAGTAGTGGTATGAATATAGTAGACTTACTAATTTACTAAGAATTGCTATCGTTGAATATACAGCATTAGGGGGACTCTGTTTGATCGTCTATAGAGTCTGTACACAATATATAGTTTATTAAATTTTACACTCAAATCTCATATTTTTTTAAATTAAATTAAAACCACTAAGTCTGTTTTAATGTAATTAACTTCACCGTCTATTAAATAAAGTATAGTATTCGATCTGCAAATCGTTGTTTGAGACTAAACTTTTAAGTTTTATTTGTCTTTCGTTGAGTTTATAAATATTTTTTCGCTTTTTAAAAACGATTACTGCAACGATTAATCACCTATCTTTCCTCTCAACTGAGTAAAACTTAAATTTTAAAACATTTTAGCCACTTTCAACCTCTTTACACAAACTTCACACTATATTTGCGATACAAAACAAATTTTAAAGTTTCTACGAGCAGCAAAGTATGCCTCACGTGCAACGCTACTTTGTTTACGGAATAGTAACGATCAAACCAACTAGAAACCCTTCAACACGTCATACGACTTATCGACTTGGCGCGTTCCACACTTGCTCACATTTTTCTCAACCTCTCATTCTGACGATGATATAATTGATCCGCGCGAAAAGACCAGAGCAGAGGTGAAACTGGATAACCATTCGCTAGCAATCAAGCAATAACATCTGAAATTAGTATCTAGAGACGGCACTGAATGGAATTTTCGCGAATAACAACCCCTTGATAAAAAGTAGTTTGATAAAAAATCTCTCAACGTTCAGCCTCGACATTCTGTCTACAAGTTACTAGAGATACAGTAGTCGGATTGTCTGCTGTGGCTCACTTGATAAAACGCTCAGGGATATATAGTGCCGGATGATATCAGCGCATATATAGACTGCTCTTGAGTTTTTCATTCGTGATGTAAGCTCTGTGCGAGCGAAAGAAACGATCCGTTGTTTGTTGAGAATACTGGTAAATTTGATCGGATGCGGAAAATGAGAAAATGGAAAAATAACGTAGACTTAGTTTTCTGATAGACGCTTACTGAATGTTATTGAGATTTGCAGAAAGCAGAGAAATAGATACTTGTTTTCTAGTTACTGGTAATGTTATTTAGAAAATTTAGACGTTCTAAATTAAAATGTCGATTTTACTTATTAGCATCAAGATGTTAATTAATAGTTTGATATTTTACGGGATAATCTGATAGCAAATAATAATATCATTAGATAATTAAGTTAGTATTTGAATTTGCTAGTAAGACATATTTAGACAAGATATTTGGATATTTATAATTTATAGAAAACTATTAATTCACTCGTATTTTACTGTTAATTACAGTTATCAAACATAAAGGGTAGCAATACATTTATTCCGAAATTTTATTGACTAAACAATACAGTTTTGTAGTTATAGTTTTATTACATGCTATCAAAGTTTAATAGTTTAAAAGTAAAGTCTACAATTAAAACACAATCGTGAAGGATTAAATCACAATGGATACAAAACCACCGAGTCAAGCTCCGTTACTTTGTCAAACAGCTTGTTCTTCAAAGTTTGCAAATATCATCGCACTGTCTGCCATAAAACATCTACCTTCTTCGCTACTCGCAAAAAACAGCCAATGCATCTCAGAGTATGAATTCAACTGCTGTTCAACGCTCATTGAAAATCACTCCAAACAAAACGGATTACCTGAGAATGATTTAATAGAAAACAGGAATAAAATAATCGACAATTTTGGACCTACTGGTGAATATTATGACACTAAGAATGATTTGGATAATCAAGAGAAAAGTATTATCAAAAACAATCGGGTTGAGATAGATTTGCTTACTGAAAATGATAAATTGTCTAACAGTTTGCTTAACGATATATTTCTAGATAAAGATAATTGTAATAAATCTTCCAATGTAACAACGGAAGATTGTAACGTTCTCGCTAATACTAATACTTCAGATAAAAGTTTAAATTATGCTGATGTTGAAAAGTTGTATAAAATCAGAAAAGAAGAAAGAAAGAAAGAACAAGACTCAGCGGCACGAGATAAACAGAGATTGGAAGATATTTTACGAGTGTGCGAGCAATATGAAAAACAGCAGATAAGTAATATGAAATTACTCAAAAGAAATAATTATTTGTGTGGCTTAGATGAAGGGAACACGAATGTTTTGCACCAACAAGAAAGTGCGAACGTTTCAAAACAGTCAAAACTATGCACAGCCCTTCAACAAACTGATTGTACTTCTAGTAGACAATTTCATAACCGAAGCGGTATAGTTAAGATTAAAACAAATGGGTCTTTGACATCACCGGTTCAAAATCATAAATTGACAGAATTTGTTGAGTTAAAGGCGGTAGAATTACAAAGCGATGATAATGATGATATACCAGACGCGAAGCAAGCTTTAGAAGATCTAACTCACATATGGAATGATAAAATGCATCGAACTGAATATGTTGAAAATAATTCTGGAAGTAATAACGTGATGAATTCATTACAAACTAACTGTCATTGTCAAATTAAGTCAAATAATAATGCGATGGATTGGAAGGAAGATGAATCATGTAGTAGATGTTATTATTCAGGATCATTAGGTTGCTGCGATTATAATGAGAGCATTGAAAATGTGCACAGTCAATCGTGTAATTCGAATCATTCGAGTAATTATTGTTTTACGAGGGATTTGATGAGTAATTGCAGTAGTGAAATGAGCAATGGAAATTGTCAGAGTCATTACAATCCGTGTGAATATGAACCAAGTGGAATCGCGGCTTCAGATTATGTTGAAGATATTAATTCGGATAAAACGACAAACGGATTTGATTTTAGATTATCACACAGTGTAATTAGTAATATTGAAGACAATAAAACAAATTTGCAAAATAAACCATCAACAAATAGTTTAGAAATTTTGAAAACCTTAGATCACATATTAAACTATCGAATCAATTTCAAATCCAGTGATAATATTAGTTCAAATGAAAATAATAGTAATATAAATGACAGTAGCTTAAATAACAATAGTGAATCATCAGAAAGTTTTAATGTCATTCAGAAGGATGAACTGCTGAAAAGGCAGCTTCTTGATAAATCCAAGGTATCTACTGACAAATTACGAGCGATGAGGGATCGATTCCTTGTCTTACTCCTCGAGAAACAAAACCAGAAAAGTAGCAGTCGAACTGGCAGCCTCAGGCGAGAAAGTTGTAGTACGGATTACCACTCCACCGATCAGGATTCTATCTTATCCTACGATGATCTAGGTTCACGAGATGACTGCGATAATATCGACGATGCGAATCTACAATGCGAGGACATTATGTCCTTCGTTGAAATTGAACCGCGAGTTGATACAGCATCAAATAAAAACCAGTTTTATACTGATGCCACTTCAAATAGAAAACAGTTTAATTATGAAGATGATTCTGATTTACAGTTAACTCAGAGATTTCGTTCGTCGTCTCAAGGAGATCTGTACAAGTTTGGATATTTGATTGAAAGAGAGTTCTCTAAATCGGATGATTCGCTGAGTTCTGTAGATGTGAATGAATTTGAGGGTTGTGGTGCAGTGAAGTCGGATATTAGCGCGAATTGGTTGCAATCTTATGGTATTATTTCTACTGGGCAAGCAGAAAAGAACTGTCATGTTATGTCCATGTCGTGTCCCCAGGCCCAAATGAACATTTTGCTGAATTCGGCAGATGGCGAGAGAGTAAGTATCTAATAGAATATTCACTAGTGTGAAATTTGTAAATTCATAATATTATTAGTAATTTATAAACTTACAAGCTTAAATATAGCTGAGCCTTTTTGTTCTCTAAATATTCATGTAAATAATGAAAGATAACGTTAAAATAATAATTATTAACTCTTAATCAGAAACTAATTATCAGTTTCGATATACACGAGAGTTTTGTAATTCTAATGGCGTTTTTTAAACAGGAAGTTAGTTGCCACTTTTAAAAATTTCATGCTTTCAATTATGACCTGAATCCTGAACCAACTTAATGAAATTACTTAATGAATTACTACTTATATACAACTACAATACAGCGATGCACTATAATTGAGACAATAAGCCTAATATTCATATTATAATATTAATTATATCCATTGGCTATAATTTATAGGAGCGATTGTGATTTTATCATGATGATATTGATTGCTAACTTAACGTTACTGCAGATTTACTGTTATGTGGCCATCAGTGTAATAGCCAATCACTGCTTTTTAAAAGTGAATTTTAAATAAATCTTCAAGCACGCTGCCTTAAGCCAATTATTGCAGATACTTAAAACTTAAGCGAATTATAATAAAGTCATTTAATAGATTTTGTAAGTTAGGTTACGGCCGTATAATATCAATTGACCTTGCATCTCATAAATTTCTTTTATATGCTATTAACATTAAATTGTAAGTTACTATACTGTAGGCCCGGCCTAAATGGGATACTACAATTATAAAAGACTCACATAGTGTACTCCCTTGTCCCTTCTATTGTATTCCCTACACTTTAAAAGTGATATATTAATTTTTATATTAAATTTATGTTTTTATTATTTGAATTGCCAAAATCTACTAGACCTATATCTATCGGTGTTGACATATAGCCTAATATAATGACGACAATAAAATCGGCAGCAGATAGGCAAACACTTTTCTAGGTTAAAATTATGAGTTTCATATTAACAACTCTCTATATTAAATAAATGTTTAACGCGCCCCGTATATTAGACCAACATTTGATCTTATTTTCATCCAAGTCACTACAAAATCTTATCGTGACATCGTCCTAAATTTCTGTGTGCCTTGTGTCATTTTAATATTATATTTTATAGGCTATTATTAAATGGGCCAGTATTAATATTTAGTTAGGCTTACAGTTTTATTTGGCTTTGTTCATTTGACTGTTTGTATCTGCCGGTATTGAATATCATGTAAGACCTTTAGGCTTTATTTTGTAAATTAGTGGATATTTGTATTGAAATGAACATGTGTATAGTAGTGCATGTGAACATGTGTCAGTGCATGCGTATAGTAGACCTAACGGGCATACGCATTACGCATCTTTAAAGTATTATCATAGCGATCGTTATTATCAATTTAGGTTATATTTAACCATGTTTAAATTCGTGATTTATTGTATTTTAAATTGGATTAGAACTTCAGACAATTATTTTAATATATCATCTTATAACTGCCAATAACAAACATATAATTCGGATTTAACAGTAAACTTTATATTACAAATAGGTTCCATATAGCATGCTGTATATGTAATTTAATGCGATTTTAAATAATCATAATCTGCTACAAGTTAGAACACAAAATTTTATTCGACATCAGTTGTAATAATTCTCTGTTTCTTCTCTATTTAACCTAAGTCTAATCATTTGAATTAACATTGAACTAACTGTAGTAATTAGGCAATAACTATGGTACAAAACTTAGAATTGAAATGTAGCCGTGCATGTAGCATGTAAACAACTACGGCTTATTTCTATTTGACGCTCGACTACACCTACAAATAGTCAATATTTAAACTTGTTCTCCGACTATTGAAAAATCATAAACTACATAATATGTCGAGCAAACGTTAATATAAGTATAGGCCAGTTCTTTAAATTAACATTTACTTTAGGAATATTGCATAATATAATCATTTTAGATCAGGGTTCTCAACCTTTTCTGAATATTAACCCAGTTGTAACAGTAACTTAACACACAAAAGGTAACCCTTAAGTTAAGTAATTTATCGCACAACAAACAATAGTTAGCTTCAAAACACATTCACACACAACTAGCACATTTGTTTAAACGTGCGGTATTACTTGTAATATAACAATTTAACATGTAATGTAACATAACTTGTAATATAACAATTTAACATGTAATGTAACATAACTTGTAATATAACAATTGTATTTACGTGTAATGTGAACAAAAAGGCAGCTTTTAATAAATCATACGTATTGTAATAAAACAAACGAATTTCTTTGTGGTCTCGATCATGACCCCTTGCAAATTCCCAAGGAACCCCTGGAGGGGTCGCGACCCTCTGGTTAAGAAACGTTGTATTATACCATCAGCAGTATGAAACTATATAATTTATATGGTACTTTATCAAAAACAATATTTAAATAAAGAGATCTAAAGCTGTAAAAGGGTTAGTCGAATAGTTACTGCAGATCTATATGCTTAGACGTCTACTGTTATATTATAAAGATAACAATAATGTGAATTAATATTCTGTATGATTTTGATCTACATATTATATTACAAGTTAAAGTAGCTTTCTAATTTTAAGATAATTATTGTTTAATGTATCATTTATTTTATACTTAAAATATTATATAGAATATAGCTATTGGTAAGCCCTGTAAGAAATTTTCTGATTAATTAATATCTAGTTACAGTTGATATAGTAGGTTAACTTAACTGTAATTCTAATTAAAGTGAAAATACGACATAATGTAGCATATTGTAATAATTACTTGATTGAATTAATGTATGATGAAAAATACTTGATTATTCTAAAGCTACTTCGGTGTAGATCTATCCAAAAAGTAATTATGTTAGCCGATTTATAAATATGTGCCGAGCATTACAACAATAATGTGTGCTAGAGCGGTTGACTTTTTTGATATTTCATAAAAACTTTGTCGTGATAGAAATCTTATACAATGCGATTATTGTGTATCAGTCAACATGCGAACTGTTATCAATCATTTAGGTCTACATGATTTTTATTCATCTATAAAATATTACTATATGAAATTAAAATCATATCTGTAACCCTACTAGCCTGCAGTTGTGGCTACAGTGTCATAATATATAAGCTGTATGACTATGTCCTAAGCTTGTATATATAGTACTGTTTATTTCGATATTGCTTTTAGTGCTTTGATAGTGCTTTTTATATGATATTACTAAATTTGTTTTTACAATGTATTTCAACTTACGGTTACGTTTTAATGATTTAAATCTGGATTTTTCGCATGAATTTTTCTTACATTTTTAAATTTTTCCATCAAATTTAGCCATTAATGGATAGAGCTAGGATGCAGTCCAGCGCATTGTTGGATCATGAAAGAAGAAGTCCTGGTCCAGTGTGCGATGCTTTCGGAAGAATACAAATTCTGAAGCGGAGAATACTGGACATCGAGAATTCTGAAGAGAAGATAATCATTGAGGTGAGTTATAGTCATTTGTGGTTATATTAAATCAAAGTAGAGAACATTAATGTTAAGATATAATTAGATTAAGCTTATAACTTATAACAAATACTGGAAATGCTAAATATTTTGCCTGCATATAAGGAGTTGACTGGGTGTCCAAAATATCAATCTATGTATATTTTTTGTTATTGTTGATATTGTCAGCTCGTTATCGTTGCATATCTTTATAAATGAATAGAACAAATAAATAATACAGATTTAACCAGATATTATATTATTCAACCTGCAGCTAATTAAATGTATTTTTATAGACTCATTGATTTATATTGTATAAATAGATCGAGTATAGATTGTATTATAACTTTTATAAAAGTTAAAAGGAGATTTGGACGCGTTACAAGAAGAGCAGAATAAAAAAGATGTTGAGAGGAAGAATAACTTGGAAAGTTTGATGCGAATCAAACAACAACAGATGGATCTTCTACTGGCCTCAGCGTCTGAACGAAATGAGGTCTTTTATTTCTATCTAACTGTGTGAATTTGCGAGATTTTTGTACTTTCTTTAACAAATATTTCTATTTTTTCCTTTTCATTTTGTTGCTCAATTTCTGTTTCATTTGCACGGAATTGGGTCGTATTTTTGCAACTGAGATGTTTGTTGTTTTTTTCAAACAATTATATGTATTTTTTCTTCTTTTTCTGACTTGAATTTTGTTTTATTAACATGAACTTGGTAATGTTGTGCTTTGCATCGTTTTGCATCTGAGATATAACAGATTGTAATAATAGTAATATTTGTTTTAATATCAAATTACTGATTTCTTATTTGAATTTATTATAATTTAGAACTCCCATTTTATTATTTTTTCTTTTTTACAGATGCAGAAACAGTTGCAGCAAGCAAAGCAGCAGCTTTTTGAAGCCGAACAACGCCACGTTGCTGCAATAAACAACAAAGATGATGTAACAAATACCAACGAACCTGCACAAATCTCTAATCTCAACAATTTGTCAAAAAACAATGAAAATATCTGCGAAACTGAAACTGAGGCTGCTGATAAAGCTAGGAATGTTGTCAAGACTCCCGCTGATAGTTGTGATAATGATAGTGATGAAATTCATAAGGATTCTGTTGATCAAGAAAAGATAAAAATAAAAGTAGAGGAAGAGAAGGAATTACTTGCTAGAGAACAAGAAATGCTGGATATTCAAAGAAGACGTTTCGAAGATTTAGAATTTCATTTATTAGAGGTTTAGTGAGATTTTAATTTATTTTTAAATCAAACTATTTGATTGCATTCATTCAGTAATCAATAAATAAGTTTTGTGATAAATATTTATATTCATTGATACATCTGACATAATGTACTTTGACTTTTTTTAAATATCAAAATACTTGATGTTAACTTCTTGAAAATATAATGCAATAAATATAATATTAACCTATTTTATTTATTGCATTATACTTCTAAGAAGTAAAATAAGTTAATATTATATTTATTGCATTGTTCATAAGAAGTTTTATGCCTTGAAAAGTAATTAGTTTTTGTTATTTAGTTGGAAACAAGGAAAGAGGACCAACGCGAGCCTCTACAAAAACGTCTAACTGCCGAATATGAAAGTCTACAGGAAAATCATGCTCAACTTGAGGTAAGTGTTTTCTGCTGACTACATAAATATATTAACTGTCAGTAATTTCTATTAGTAACTTGTTTAATTTGTTTATATTTGTAGTATCATACTACACATAATGTATGTTAGTGTTTTAAGTATGTAAGTGATTTATGCTGACTACATAAATATATATATAGTCATAGTTTATTTGTATTGTTGACTTGTTTAAGTTATCTATACCTGTTATATGTATATAAGGGTCTATATCATGTTTTTTTAAAAGAAATATCATAAACGGCTTTATATTGTTCTTATATTATACTAATAAATTATATTATTGTGCTTGGTTTCAATATGCCTCTTTATGTTAATATGCCTTTTATTCCATTTATTGTCAATAAATTGTGCTTTATTTTTATTTGATGTGTTTGTTTTCAGCGAAATCGTAAGCTAATGCTTCAACAAAGACTTGAGACATTGCAACAAGCTAAAGCTGACATCACAGCCCTTGAAAGCGAGCGACGTCTACTGCTTGATGCTTTCAGAAAAGTTAGTATTCAGTCCGGTATTTTAAAATTATGAGTTTTTATTATCATAGTTTTCATAGTTTTGCATAGATAACACAGTTTTTCCAACTTAAAACAAAGATTAGTAAATAAGTATTGCAGAGTTATTGAAAAACTGTGCAATACTATATATTAGAACGAAATCAATGAAAATTTGACTTTCTGTATTTTTTAAACTTAGTGTCATTTGCAATGATTTCTAGGAGAAACTAAAAGCTGAGCAAATGAAGAGAGAATGTCAAGAATTATCAACTACTTACAGTTATGATCCGAAGGTATGACAAGGCATAATATAAATTTGTACATGCATAGAAAATATTTCAAATGTATTAACTGTGAAAGAATTATAAAATAGGCCTTGTTGACATTAAAGTAAATTAAAGATCAAACAAGTTATGCCTTCAATCTAGAGGTATAGTGAAGTGTATGTAAACGCTATGCCGTTTAAGTTTCTATAGCAGTGCGTGTAAATCTAAGCATCTTTTAAATTAAGTTACTTGTAATTCCAATTTTTAGTTGTCATTTAAAAATTTATATGCAATTAAAATTTGTTTATTTAATTTAGTTACTTAATTTTTTGAAGTGAATGTAACTAAGTTAATTCTATAATATGTTTTACCAGGATAAAGTTGAACTTAACCAACCGGATATTTTAAAACACGCTTCTGAAGAATTACTCTGCAGTACACCTCCTTTAGTTCAGGAATTCATTCAAGAATTACTTTCTCTGAATATTAAACGTCACGATCATTCGAAAAATGAATCCTTCGCAAATGGTTTCAGTTTGTTTGTTATTTTTACAAATATATCTATTTTAAAATTACAGATTTATCAAATTTGAACTAATCAATTTGGATACTAACTATCCAAGATAGTTAGTATCCAAGCACTGCTTGTTAAACTAATAGGGCTAAGTAAAATCCAATAATAGCCCTAATTACGGAAGGGTCAAAAGTTTATATTTTAGTTGAATTTGAGAATAAATCTTTAATGCCATGAACTATCTAAAAGTTATTCTATCTGAAGGTTCTTCTTAGTGATGACTATAAAATAATTGAAATCAATTCCTTGCAATTATTTGTCTTACTGTTAACATTTTTGATATTTACTGGTGGGCTTATATCAACAATCTAACTTTAGTTTTACTTATAAACGTATTAAACGAAGTGTTTTTAAACCAGCAGATATCAGCCAGAAATCGAGTCCTTTGAGTTGTTATGAGAATCATTTTTCTTATGAAGACGATGGATCAAATGACTTACAACTAAGTTCAGCAATCTCGCTAGAATCTGACGACTCTTGTGTCAATAATGTTGAGGAAGATTTGAGGTTAATTTCTCAATTCTTCACTATTTTAAATAGTTAAAGTAAAAACGTGACATTCATTATAATTTTTATGTGAATTATGGCTTAAAAATTAGTTTTTAGTCTGATGCAAATAATTAAATAATTGAGGAATATGTTTGATTAGAAACATTAAGTCTTTCTAAAAAAACTGTAAATCAACTTTGCTCCAATTTAGCTGTACATTTCATTGAAATTAATTTATTCAACATCGTTTTATATTAGATTTATATTCAATATGTCTTTAATTATAACACGTTGTGCAAACTTTTATTGTTTATCAATTAGACAAAATGATTATATAAATATTCTATAAATAAATTTTAGATTTCTTTACATTTTGTGTACAGTTTATCAGAAGCATCGAATCCTGTGACGGCTCAGTTTCTTGCAAATGCCAAATTACCAAGTATAGAACAACAAAATCCACCGGTTTGTAAAAATATAAATCTCGTTATCGTTATTTAATTCATCCATGCATTAGCTGTATTTGATATAAAATACAGCAATTTAGCACTGTAAAATACATTTTAAAGTTTTTATTGCACTTTTCTTTATATATTGTCAATTAAAATATTGATTTATCAGATAAATTATTTTCCGTTAGGCCTGTATTAAAAATTGAAATAATCTATAAATGTCGTATTTTTGATGAAGGATTATTCAGTAAACTGGCAACAAACAGATTACAATGAAACGAATGAAAACTTAGGCGCTGAAATTAAATTTAGAAACGCAAAGCAAATTCAGGTAGATTTATTTATTTTAATCTACAAGTTATTATTATTAGTTTTTATTTCATAGAATTAATATCTTTCATTTTCTTTGCCGTTAAGTTAATTATATTCATAAACTACTGTATAATTTATTTTAAAAATACATTGAAATTAACTAAAAATTAGCTATAAGTGTAAAACAAAATTTAATGTAAAAATACTGTTTACAGTCGAGGCCTATGACCCGGTATCTCCCGGTACGCGACAAAAGCGTAGACCTCCGTCAGTTTATCGAATCAGCGGGTCACAACGTTGAAGAAAACAATCAGATTCGTCTCACTCCCACCCAGTGTCTTGGTTTTCTAACTAAAATGGGTTCTCGTTTTAAAATCTGGAACAGGCGATGGTTCGTGTTCGATCGAACTAAACGAATCGTTACTTATTATCAAAACAACGACGAGAGAAAGATCAGGGGAAGCTTACCTTTTAGTGACATTCAAGACGTTTTTGTAGATCACATGCACGTTGTGAAAAGTCCGAATCCACGTCTGACGTTTTGTCTGAAGACGAAGGCGAGGATGTTTTATCTAGTTGCGCCGAACCCTGAAGCTATGAGAATTTGGATCGATGTGTTGTTTACAGGGGCTGAAGGATATAATGAGTTTATCTGAAGTTTTTTTAGTTTTCTCAAAATGCTGAACTGTTGAATTCTTCAAGTCTACCTACAGTGACTTGTGATAGTTAGTTAGAAAAGTTGGAAGGAGCTTAAGTGAACTATTGCAATTTTATAACAGTGTGAAATTATTTCATCATCGGATTGCAATCATTTTTTGTACAGAAATAAATAAATTGTATATAATTGTTCTTGAGTTTTAATGTATTTTAATCTTTTAACAGACTGAAAATTAGCGTCTCAAAACTTTTTTTTGGTGTTTAAGTTAATTTTAACTTAAAGAAAATGTAAAGCCGTGACTCAATTATGTATCAATATTTTCACGAATAATATTAAAGTTGCTTGGACCCAACATTTAAAACCAAAATGTAAACTTTGTAAAGCTATTCTAATTGCTGAAGTTCAAAAATGTTCAAATAACTAAATCCGACCACTGTTTTACAAACTACATTTTTTGATTTTGGTATGCATACTTCACTGCGTTGGAGTTGAAATTATTTATGCTCTCACTCTGAAGGATAGGACCAACTTACTTAAATTTAATTGGTTTCTGAGATACTAAACTTTAGATCCCGTTATTTCTCAAAGTAGATAAAACATATCTAGGTAGAATAAATATTAGATAGATTATAAAAAGATCGAAATATAGATAAGTTACGTCGTTTTTTAAAGAAAATATAATTTCTTTTTAATGCGTATGTCGCGCTCAAGCGGTGTAATCATCGAATATCAATATTTACATTCTTTTGCGACAAAATAAAATCACAAAAATATATTTTTTTGTTTCTTTTTGACGATACGTGAACAAAATGAAGCCGAATCTAGTTGCCGACGAAATGTTTCCCGAAGGAGCCGGACCCTACATGGACGTCGATGATGTAACTATATTAAATATTTATTATTGTAATCAATTGTGTTTAAATCTAATCTTTATAATCAATAATTATAATATTGTTAAGATAATCGTATAAATAATGCAATTTGGATTTGAAAACTTAATATATTGTTCGATTTCATAAGTTACTTATACCGTAATAATTATAAATGAAAATATTGAGATTTTATTATGGTTTAATGTTTGGCTTTTATTGTTGTCTTGCTATGGGGACAGACTAATTTACCGAAACTGCCGAAAAGTGCCGAAACGGCGCCAAATTTTTATTTGACCTCGTATCGTTTGCGGAATGATGCCAAATTGTAGCT
>JAQIXG010002766.1:0-16706 GCA_034700105.1 Oconnorella tubifera
TAATCTATGACCATTTAAATTTCTTTCTAATAATCTATGACCATTTAAATTTCTTTCTAATAATCTATGACCATTTATAGCACAATATTAGCCATGTCTGATGACAGTGATGACGTACAAAAAATGCGCTTATTCAGAAATATGTAGAATCTACAAGGTAACGGTGCAATTAACGGTAGTGTTAACACTGTATTGCGGTTTTAATGTACATTCCTGCAATTAGCTTGTGTTATGGAAATCCAGTGAAGATATTGAAATTTTATAACGTGAACTGTGTGAAACAAAGATATTGAAATATACTGATTTTCAATGAATGCTCCATTCATGGTATGGTCTATAAGAGATTAAATGAAGCCTCTATGATATTTGTTCTCTACAGAGTATCTTGGTGATAAGATTCGATTCGACATTAATAGCAGAACTGTATTTACTTGGATGACAAAAATGTTTTAAATGATATTTTCTGTCTGTTATCTGTTATCGTGACACTATTTATTATAGTATTGGATATTTCTGATTGTAACTAGGTTTAAAGTTTTAATTATTGATCAAACAACAAATACAACTAAATACAAATGAAATGAAATTGATACAAATATGGATTACATGGATAATAATTTATTTCCACGTATAAAAAGATTATGATATTTAATGCATTGCTAAATGTAACAATTTTTGTTGATATTTTAAGAGTCATCATACAATTTCTTAATTTAAAAATAATAGTAGATCTATCTTATCAATCATTAAGTCAAACTCTTTTCTAATATAACGCGATTTATTAAAGATGAACTAAAACTGACGAACCAAATAAAAGCTTTCATTTAAATGACATAAAATTATTTTAAGTTTAACCACTAATCGATTCTACTCTGAAGCCGCAGTAAACCAGTAAAGATAACAGTAATTGGAATAGCCGATTTCAAATAATGGCAAGATTTTAATCACTTATATCGCAATTTAAATCACGCTATTAAATAGAATAAAATGTAATTAGATAATGTAGTCCTTATCAATATTACTAATAATGAAATAAAAGTAATATAGATGATTGACATTATTTCTAACATAAGATATTAATATTTAAAAAACTGAAAAACTATGAAATTTGCAATAATAGTAAATTCCTGCAAGTATCTTATAAAATTTGTCAATAAAATTCACAGCAAAGAATTAATCTAGCTTCTATTGCCCTTCTGCCAGAAAATAAAATTAAACTTGTACTCATAAAAGTCACTGTATCAATTTACATATTACTTTTTGTATATAATCAAT
This sequence comes from Oconnorella tubifera, assembly GCA_034700105.1. NCBI lineage: Eukaryota > Metazoa > Annelida > Clitellata > Enchytraeida > Enchytraeidae > Oconnorella > Oconnorella tubifera. The sequence goes on from JAQIXG010002766.1 coordinate 1,276, forward strand.
TTGCGATGAATCAGTATTGTCTAAATAATAATTCAGAAAATGGAAAACTTTGTTGAGGCATCAAAAGCGAGAAAACATAACAATCATATTTATGAAACTATTATAAATACTACTTAGTTTACAGTAATATCTCTAATGCGAGTGATTTATAGCCTAATTATCAAATATTGCAACCAAAGTAATAAAATGACGTATCAGCTAATTAATCTAAATAATAACCTTTAAGAAATGACAATGACTCAATTATGATCACCATTCAATTACTAAATGATAGTCACAGACGATATGCACTGTTGTAAACCAGGTGCACAGAAGCACAGTTTTGAATAGACACTTAAAACAGTCAATTAAATAGCATTTACATTTTCACAGTAAAATATAAGAAAATCTTAAAGGAACAAAATGAACGCAACACCTTATAAGCAGTAAATTTAACATAAAGATAATAATGGTATGCGGACGTTTTGTCAAAGGACGATTCGTCAACAGACTTTTCGTCAAAGATATTTGTTAGGTTTAGAGTGAGGTTTAGGTCTAAGGTTACGAGTTATAAGAATCGTCCGTTATAAAAATTGTCCTTGATGAACAGTCCGTTGACAAATTGTCTTTTGACGAATCACCGTAGAACCATAATAATATATAATATATTGTTGATCTTCAAATAGAAAATGTAAGTATTACACATTTCTAGATAGGTATTTAACCTTCTAATATACCACCGACTAAAAATAACAGCATAATCATAAAATAAATCTACCTCCATAAAAAACTTTAAAAAACTATATACAATAACTGAATAACAAAACCAGCAATCAATAAATACAAAGAACATTCAACAAATCATGCAATTGTCAATAATAAACGTCAAAATAGAAATTGATCTCATGTAAAAATGACTTCAGAAACTAACTCAACTGTTAATTATAACATATTCCCCTTTATGAGTATACATTTCTTTAAAAAACATACAATACCCATTAAAATAAATAGAAAAAACATTGATAAGATCACCAAATGTCTGAGATAACGCTATTTACAATATAACATTAAAGTCATGTGTGTCAGAAATGAAGATACAATGGTATGGAATAGTTTGATTAGATTCACTAAGTTTGTTTCAATCGATTCGCCTTTCAGTCTTTTCACGTTTGGCTAATAAAGCTTCGAGTAGCTTCATCTTTCCTTTTACCTTCTAGATGAGAAAACAGAATCTTTATTAAGTTGAAATACAACTTTTCTTATACAAACTTTAAAAATAACGGTTATTATTTAGTCAACTTTTATTAATTAACACAAAGAAAACAAACTTAACTATTAACAAAATGAGTAATATATAATGATAAATTCAACATTACAATAATATTATATCATTTCATACTGAAAATACAATAAATTTAGACATTAATTGGTTAAATGACTGTTTAAAATACTATATTCTTATAATTCTCAAAGCAATATATAAATTCTTTGAAACAGTCTAAGTTATACGATTAGCAACTAATATACGATACAAGTTAAGTTATTAAGTTGAATAATTACAAAGAAAAATGCAGCAAAAATCTTTAAGTAAAATAGACTAAAAGTTTAACTAATAAATACAACTTACAGCAATAATGCTAGCATTATGCTAGCTACAAATCAGCATATTACAAAGTCTTATTACAGATAAATACACATTAGCTCACTATAGAACCACATCATAATAAATATAAATTACCTTACAAAATCCACATACCATACAGTCAGAATTTGTAAATGAATACTAAATAGTTCATTTAGTCAACTGCGTAATACTGATAGCAGCAATATCCTTCAGTTTAAACCGGATTTTCAATAACTTGATGAAACAAATACAAATAGAGTCTTTTCATACCTTATATTCCAGATAATTATCCTCCTGTGGCAGCCTATCAACTTTACTCAGCATTCTGTAAACAAACAATATAAAAACAAAATCAAAATAAATTCATATTATTAAACCATGATACTTTACTAATACACAACTGCTCACTTGTGTATTGATTCAAAAAAGCCCTGACATTTCCTTTTATGAAAAAAAATAATAATTACAATAAGAATCAGTCACTGGTGCTATTTCATTACAGATTAAAACGTACTTATGAAAGAGTAATTTTAATAATGTTAATATTATCGTATTCATAATTTATTTTGCTGTATAAAATGATAAAAGAAGCCTAAAAGCTAATAATAATAGACAAGTAAGCTCTGTCAGACCTGCCATTGATTCTTTTAAAAGATTCCTCAAAGTCGTGAAGTTCTTGTTGTAGTTCTCTCTTCATTGTTTTTGTTCGCTGCAGTTCTTTGGTTAGTTGAGCCCTAAATGTAATTCCATTATTTAAAATAAAAAATTTCTTATAGAATCTTTATTACAATAATTTCGCAAATCCAGATTAGATTTGCTCATTAGTGAAGTAAAAAAGCACCAAACTGGATATGTACAGGTATAGGGTTTGATTCCCATGAGGAGAAATTATATCTCTACCTTGATGCACCCTTTAGTATGACTTTTATTTGTTGTAAACTGAATTACAAGAAATAAAGCAATGAGAAAGTAAAATTACAACTTGATTCTTTCTTAACACGACTTATTAAATAATATTTCTTTTCGAAAACCCCATAATATCTTACGCCGATTATAATTATTATTCACGAAGAAAAAGCAGTGTCCAAAAATAGTTTTAAAATCAAAATGAAAATAAATTCTTACGTAGTCAGTTGAGCCAGATTATAATTTTGACTTTCTCTCAGAGCCGTATCTAGCCTGCTATCTACTACGTCTACGGAATGTTCCGGAACATTTGAGATCTGATGATTGCGATTGGTTGAAAACTGGGTATTCCCCTTTGTTTTATCTTTAGACTGGACATGATTAAGCCTCAGTGAAGCGGATATCTAAATAATTCAAATCATTTTGTGCATTAAATTTATATATTCATTGATAATTTCTTTAAGAAATTGAAGAAGTGGTTAGAGCACTGGATTCAAAATTGATAGGTTCAGGTTTGAATCTCGGATAGCTCACTATTTTCTCTAACTAGCTGCACCCTTTAGTAACACACTTAAATTGACAGCTATAACTTTGACATCGTTCATATTATACGATAATCCAGACCTTAAACGTAACCTTAACCTTAAATATTCAATAGAAAACTTAATAATTGGTATAAAAATACAAACAATGTATAGAAAGACTTTTATTACATTTTTGTTTAAATGAGAGGAAGCAGCGGCATGTTTGGCCATCACAGTGCTTTGCGTAAGACCAGAGAGAAAGGAAACATTACCAACAGGAACATCGTCGGCTTCATCATCATCATCCGACTACAAAGTGTCAAATATAACTAAAACATTATAACCTAGTACTGTTTTTAAACAAACCTAAAGTATACAAACGATTTAAAAACATTAAAAAAGATTCGTAAAAAAGAAAAGATACGTAAACAATTTAAAACCATCAAAAGACATTATATTCAACAAATATTACACAAAATCTAGAGTACTATAAATTAAATAAAAATAAAAATTGTCTCATAAAAAATACTGTAAATAAATCAAATAAAACCAATATTTATTTCCATTCTACGCAATCAATAAATCAATAATACATCCGCTCTAAGTTTACTATAACATAAAAACAATTAAGCCAATTATTCCTTGTTTATCATTTATGTAATTTGATGTCTTATACTGCTATCTGGTAAATGAATATTACACATTAAATCACTCGATACTGACAAATACTAGAATTGATAGCATAAATAAATGTAATTTTACAAAAAGAACTTAATCAAGTTAAAGTTTAATCTTGCAGACAACTTACCGAAGATTGCTTTGCTTGAAGCAATCGCTTGCATTGCCTGTATCTATCATACAACGGATGCATTGTCTCTTTCTCACCAAGGGTTGTCTATGTGTACACATAATTTAAATTTAATTAATATTAGACTGATTTTATTTATAAAGAAAATCTAAGAATAGCTTAGAGTGCTAAAAGCAACAAAGAATCATGGAAAAATAGATATTATGTAAATCTACATGACATTAAATGAATTTGAACATTTCAATTGTAATTTGTGATAAAAAGCGTTTTTTAAACTAAATTAAAATTGAAGCGTTTCGTTAAATATAGTAACATACAGACCCAAAAAACATTAAATAAACGCAACGTATGGATAGCCATTTGTAAACAATGTCTCGAATATAATTGCGACTTTAAGCATCAACTAAATGGTACAGCCCTTTAGTAAGATGCTTAAAAAGAACGTTATATTAAGAACGCACCGGTCTCCCATATCTCGTTTCAAAATGAAGCAAAGCTTTCTGAATACAAAGTTTCTCATCAAGGATTTCATCTTTTGTCATCAACTTAAACAACAAACAAGACATGCATAAGACATGCATCAAAGTCATCAAAACGTCAACATATCACAACTTTACCATTATATTTTTATGACTACTCTAACATTAAAATTAATGCTAATTATTATACAAAATTTATCCAGTATAAAAACTAAACTAAAATAAGAAAATGCGAACTCACAGAAAAATCTTCTGGTCTGCCGACTTCCTTTCTCCTAGTATTCAATTTAGCCATCAACAGCCGAAGTGTATCAGCCATCGCGGCTAATCCCTCAGCCGCTTCATTCTTTCTCCTGCCCCCCACCCCTCTCTCTCCCACCCCTCTCTCCCCCATCCCTCTCTCCGCCACCCCTCTCTCCCCTACCCCCCCACGTCTTTCCTTCTCTTCTACAGGGTCATTATTCTCTATACCTCTCAAAGCTAAAAGAAAATAAAAAGATCCAAACAAATTTAATAATTAATAAATGACAAACTGGACTATTGCAATTCCTAAATCATTTATAATTGTAATAAAGGGAAATACTGAAATACAGATAAAATTAAATATAAATCAAGATATATTACATGAAAGAATTCAATTAAAAATTTGCATTCAAAACGTTGTAAATTAACGTTATTAAAATAGATGATAATGAAAACAAATGAACCAACCAATCAGTTCTTCTCTGGCTTGTTTCAGATCTAGAATGCACTTTCTCATTGCAGGATCATTTTCTCTATCACTAGCTGTAGGCTAAAAATATACAATAGTATCAAAATACATTCTAAATACATTCAAATACATCAAGAAAATGGGTATTATGATAAAAATATGATAACAATATTACAAGAATGACAGAATTTCTCTTCCGTTGTATTTTATGATTTAAGATTATATTATCAAAAGATATTATATCTCTTGCAGTCATTTTGATATTATGGTGTAATAATATATCATCAAAATGACTACTGTGCCTGATCAACACGCATTCGAATACATTTTCTTTATAATATATCTCAAAAAATATATAACAACATTATAATATATGATAACATATATTAAATTCTTCAGTAACGATATATATATATATATATATGCGAATTTTTATTACAAAGTCAAAATTGTAATGATAAAGCAAACCTTGTAGCCCATATCATCTTCAAATTCTGCTTCTAGTTCTTGTAAAGTTTTCTTAGAAACTGTAATTTAAAACAAACAGATATAATAGCCAATTCCAGAAAGCCTGCTTAACAAAATTAATTTTAAATCAAGTTTAAGCGCAGAATGGTACAAAATTTCAAAACAACTTTAAAGTTTAATCATAAAATTATTCATAATTTTATGTTCAATTTTCATAAAATTCACAAAAGCAAGAACAAAAATAATAATTACTTTGAATGCGTTTGCTGATTCGCTTAAAGCGCATTGTCTTATCTGTGTCCAGGACAGGTTCAACACGACTATCAAAATTAAGATTTATTTTAAAAACGGATTTTAAAATGTCTCTAGAAACTCCAGTAACCAAATCAATTAAATATATCACTTATGAATATTTTACAGTCACCATGTTGATTACGTATATTTTACTTTTTTTGGTGTTTAAATTAACATCAGCCCAAAAACTTATTATAATCGATGATTTTTGACAAGAAAGTATAATATACTGTAGATATTCAGTTATCAGAAGAAAATGTAATATATGATGTTAAATTGTGAATTCTGTGAGAAATTAAGCAGCAATGATAGAACGATGTTAAAACACTCAAATAAATGCTCGTCATTTTTAATTGTCAGAACAGTCACATGTCTCTTAAATCAACAGATTATCTCAAATAAAATCACTCTTTATAATAAGTTATATAAAAAATATCAAAAATAACAAGTGAAAGAATCTTGTTGTAAACTAAACAATCAATTTATTATCAATCATAATCTTAATCTACAAATTTATAAGTTGTAATTATGAATTATAACTAACTCGTTTGTTCTATGCATCATGTTATTTGATCTAGGTACAATCGCTGGAGCATCTGGAATAAAATAAAACAAAGAAAAATGAATAAAAATCAACAGAATGACAACTATAATAGAATAAATCATTTAGAATTAAATACACGTCAGTACAAGACTAATATGAAAACTCTAATTGTGCATGTAACTTTTTATGATTACATCCCAAAACATTAGATAAAAACATCAATAATATTTGTTGCAATGCAGTAAGCTCATTTATTCAAATATTAAAAAACAAATTTAAACAAAATAATGCAATAACAAAGTTAAAAGAAATATAATAATAAAGTTACAATTAATTAGAGTTATGGGTACAAATTGACTATTCAATTAATTATTAACAGCGTTAAAAAACAGAATTACAAAAAACAAATGAATTATGGAGTCAATTTATTATAAATTGGTACTATAAATTTTCAAACCTTTTGAATGAGTTTCTTCATTTAGATCTTCACTAGACTTGCTCCAAGCATGCGTTCGTTTACTTGCAGCCACTTTATCCAGTACACTCGCACTGACGCCTCGTCTGTTCAAAGTCTGTTCATTTGAGTCCCCATTAGATGACTTCTTCATATCTTGCCTAAAAGATGATGCACTGGGTACTTTATGTGATAAACTTTGTACGGAATGTGATATTTTAGAGCCACTCGTTTGAGTCGGTATTTTTCTTCCTTCCGCCGCATTATTTACAGTTCTTGACTGAAAATATAAAGATACAAGTTCAGACTCTGTTTGCTTTTGTTTAATGGAACGTCACATCAGCACAAAAAGTTATTAAGAGTTCAATTATAAGACAATAAAGTTTTGATGACTAGAAGATAAAGTCAAAATTGATGTTATATTGTGAACTGAGCGAACAGAATCAAATGACAAGTAAACGTTTGGCTTACAATATCAAATTGCAATAAAAACACTGACATGTTCAGGATGAGAATGCAACCTCTCAATGTCATCAAGACCAGCTGTGATTTTGAATCTGCAATATAAAGCAAGGCAAAGTTAACAATGATGTCAGATTCATCAACTGAGTGTTTAGAAAAAGCCAAGTGACGAATGAATGACTTCGCGCTGAACACAGTCCATTAATTAATCATTCTTGCTGAAAAACCATATAGTGATCAAAAACTGATCATTTTTAAGCTTCTTTACCGTGTGTAGAACAAATATGTCAATCAGTCCATCAACCTACATGTAGCTGTTTTAATCATTCATTTTTTTTAATTTCAGTATTATTTAAACGAATAATAACCGATATGCCAAGTAAACCAACATAAAATACAATATTTTATGAAAAATACAAACATATAGTCATATTTTAAAACTGTAACAACTGACTTTTTCTTTGTAAATTTTTAAAATTCTACAGGTACATAAGCTTTGCATTATATAATTATTTAATGAATATATTTATAACATGTACCATACCCATGATTCTTGATAGAGTTCTTAATCGGCTGCTCATCATCTTCTTCATCGTCATCATCACTAGCAGATAACTGATTATCACTTGTGCTCGAGTGATGATCACTAATCGCTTCATCATCATCTTTCATCACTCTTCTATCACGAATGACTCTAGAGTCAGTTTTCTGCAAGTCATCACATTAATGAATTCTTTCTTTGCTTTATTAACTTTTTATTTTCTCACTTAACGTCACATCAGCATTAAAAAGACTACTTCAACTGAGTAGAACAATTATCTTATTTGGATATTTCATTTGAAAGAATCCAAACAAGAATCTATCACTTACATACTGCACGTATTGTACAAAAGACAAAATCAATCACAAAGCGGTATATTTAATGCATTTTCTATTCAGATATCTTATAATAAAGATGGATTTTAGCTCACAGTACTAGAGTCCAATGAACGTGATGATACAGAATTCTTTAATTTATCCAACATCAATCCTTTCTTATCCAAAGTGTAACTAGTAATTTTATCATTGTCACCACCAGCCTCTGTTGAAACATCAATAAATGACAAAATCAAAAATAAAAATCACGTTTTATCAACCATAAAATGAATAAGACAGTAACCAGTATTACATTTTAAAACAAGAAAAGTTACATTATCAGAACAGTGTTATATATACGATATGAAATACATAAACATATATATACATCATGAATATATAATAAATGTTAATCGTTATATAATACGATATGTTAGAAATGATAAACTTGCCTATTTGTTGCGAAAAAGTAAAGAACAAAAAATCGTACCTTGATCAAGTTCAATCGCGTCAATAGATTGTTCACCGAATAAAAACTTTCTGACTGCATAATGAATAGCATCGATAATCCTACAACATCGCAACAAAAAAACTGCTATAAAAGAAACAAAGAAGTATCTTCTTCCTTTATTCATATAAAATAGATAATATAAATGAATAAATGACTCAAAAAATCAAATCTAAAGAACAGATTAGAAGAGAAAAAGAGATCAACTAACTCAGGGGAGAAAGACGATGATTTGGAATCTGTGTTTTCATCAACTGCATCAGTTTTATGATCACTGTGAATGCAATAAAATACTAAACATGAAGAAAATATTAATACAAGTTTAAATAATAATAGAAAAATTACAAAGACTTCATACTTAAGAAATACTTCATACTTAAACCATCCCGTTTCATTCTGCATCCGATTCTTTTTATTTTATTTTAATGATATTATCTAAATAACACAGAATTGCAAATTTGTACACTTGTTGCACCCTTTAGTAAATTAACGATCATAATTAAATTTTATTTGCACTCTATAAAACACCAACACTTTAATTCTTTAATTCTCTGTCAAATATTTTAGAATATTAATTTCATAACCATCAAATAATGACATGCAACCTATCGACAGCGGGAGATGATGACAAAACGCTGTCGTTGTCTTCCAAAGAACTTCTTCTGTCATCCGCTGGCATGACATCATCTAGCGCTAATCTTTCCATTGATGATCCGCGACGTCTAGCGACATCTCTTGTGACATCTCTCGTGTCAGCTGACGTCTGTTTTACCGCATCACTGTTGGCGCGATTGCGACGCACCGGTGGCACGATAATGCTCACAGCGTGACCGTCTGGCTGATCAGAAACCTTTCGTAACCAGCAGTCATTCTGTTGTAGAGAAATTGAAATTTCTGAATACAAATTTATATTCGATTCATATTAAAATTTTATTTATAATTTATTTGATTTATATTTATATTTGTATTTTTAATTAAATATCTGAATGTATATTTATTTATAAATCAGTCAATTTTTTTAATTCAGTTATTTGTGATGATTTCTAGCTTTATATTGAAATATAAAGTAAAATAAGGCTTATTACTAAATCTACCCTAGTAAGTCTGCAAGTGACTAGACTATAGGAATCATAAACAGGCCATTAATTAATTAAATGTAGAGGGATTGTTCAAAATGATAGAATAACAAGTTAATACAAGCAAAGTGTCTTAGAAATACTAATCAAACTATTGCTTTTAAAGCGCTGAACCAATACGTGTCTAAAACACAATATTACTTATATAAAAACGAGTGTACACTGATATACTATTATATATATATATATATTGACATATAATGCAATATTATACTTATATTATATTGTTTAATTAATTTTGTATTGTGTAATTACATAAGAAGTATTACTAACTAGAGAATAGTCAGCAGTATAGGGAGAAGGTTCATCATCTTCTAGAAACAACTGATTGTATTTATTTATAAAAGAGAGAGTGACACAGTTTGTGACACCCTGTTCCTTCAGACCAGTCAAACCAGCTGCGCATCTAAAATCAAATTTACTCTTTTTTTTACCTATTACTCAATTTAATAAATACCAATATAAAATAAACCAGTTAAATATGAAATGTTGTAAGAAATACAATGCGTTGAAATAAATGATCAGTATTAACACTATATAAATAACGTATAATATTTTTAATATCAAACATCTTTTATTCATTACAATAAAAAAAAATTCTTGACTACTTTAAAAGGCAGTAAACAAAGAGACTAAAAAGTGAATTTAATAAGTTTTTATCAACTGTTGAAGTCTGAAAATATATACAGCAAAGATAAAATCAACTGCTCTTATTTAAACTCTTCTTGACAGAGAGATATACAAAACACAACATAAAGTACTTATATTAGTTATATAAAAAAAATATTGAAGCATATTTGCACAGTGGTTAGTGTGGCTAAATAAAAACAGAAAGATCCCAGGTTTTAGTCTCAGTTAGATTCGTAATATTGAACTATAATGCTAACACTCTGCGTGTTTTAGAAAGATCTATTCGGCTAAAACACAATTAATAAAAAGTAACTTAAACTTCAAACAATTTAACCTTAAAATAAACACAATTATACCACAGTTTAATAGTTAAACTATTAAAATAAATAACAAATATTATAAATTCTATTTAAAAATACACTTTTTAACTTTTTAAATTTTAAATGTTTAAAAATTTGTCAAACTTTTTATTTGCCATACTTGTTCAAACAATCAACTTCCTATATACTTGTATATTTCTAGAATTTATTTACTGTATTATAATCGATTGTTTATCAGAAAAAAATATTTATAATAAAATATTTTAAAATAAATATAAATTTAACGCTACCGGAAGATATTAGGACCAAATACGGTAGCGAGAGCCATGGCATTCATCTTATTCAACTTCTCTTCTTTCGAAACGATAACGAGAAAGGCTGCGAGATATTTCAACGTCGCGTAATTAGCTGATGACAGCTGATTCAGAAGACTTTTAACACTATCGAGACATTTCTGGGGATCTTCAACGCTATCTGGTGATGTTTATAAATGCAACGAAATTAAATAACGTTAGCAAAATTATGTATAGTTTAATTGTTTCGGGTATTATTGCAGTGATACAGATTTCATAAAAAGAACTTATCAAATACAAAAGTCTTGCAATACAGGAGATTAATTCGAAATTGTATTCAACAAAAAAGACTAATTACTGAAATACTACATGGTACATTAATACAAAAATATATACATTATTTATATTATTTATATATTTATTCAACTATACAACATCAATATTCGACCAGGCAAATTCATTCAATCAAACACAAAAACAAAGATTGATGTTTTGAACGTTGAGTAGAAATTAAATGACAAATGAACGATTAGCTCTCTATAATATCTAGCAACAAAACTCTGTCAATCAGTGAAATGAACGCATGAATTGCTTCAATTTATTACATCCTGATTTTAGACAAAAAATATCAAATCTCACAAGTAAACTAATCCCACAGACCTTCCTGAGCCTCTACAAAATGTCGCGTCAAGTTTGCCGGCACGAGCGTGTCGGGCAACTCGCGTAGAAAGAGTTTAAGAACGGATGCGACAGCCATGATGTCACCGGTGCTCACAAGATCCGCATCACCGCTTTTATCAAATGAAGCACGCAAACGATCGACAAGTCTAGCATTGCCGTTAACGCGAAATATTCCTTCTTGATCTAAACCTGTGCAATCATTCGTTTATCGCAAGTTTTAAAAACATTAATATTACTATATTATTTAATAATTATAATATATGCGCAATACTTATTAAATAATAATTATAATATTATGCAGAAAATGCAATAGTTTTTTACTGTTAATTTTAAATTCTGCAAAGATCATTCAAGTTTAACATCTGGAATAGCAAATGAGAATAACGTCTTCGACGTAGATATAAGCAAAGAAATCTTACAAAATGGTGCAACAAGTTAGCAAAATATTGCACTTCTGGAGATCGAATCTTGGACATATTGGTTCCAAGCCTTGTGTTTTCTAATCAATTACTCATGATACAATAGTTTATATATTAGTATGTATTGCATTATCATGATGTAGTTTCCTAGGACATTTTTCCTCTATTCTAATAGTGACTTTTGTTACAGGGCATCCAATAACAGAAAGACAACAGATAAACAGATAAATCAATGCAGGAAAATAAGGTTTTAAATAAACGGAATAATTCTGCAGACTAAAAACAAAATATGATAGAAATAATCTGAACAACTAAAGGTCTTATTAACAAAACAGAATGCACAAAATCATGAATTTTAAGAAAAATGTACAAAAGCACCTTTATCGATAATAAATGTGGCAATTTTTGTGACGAGATGCGGCACTCTCGTTTCTTCTCGTGCCAAAATGTCATCGAGTGACATGCCAAAGTACACAGGTCTTGTTCCATGCCATCGCTTTGACTCTTTGTCTACAATAACCGTTGAACCGCGACTGCTAGATGTACCCCAGAGACGCTTCACTGCACTTGTTGCCATCAGGTCAGTGATGCGTATCAAATATGATGACAAATCATTTTATATCAAAACTGAGAGAATCTTAAAAGAAAATAGATATTGTATTTATAATCTGTCTTCATTTTCATCATCGAAAAATCAGGATATAGGGTTAGCATACATAGTATAAAGAACTAAAATAAGTAAAAACTTCTAATCCCAAAATCAAAAACTTCATATCCAAAACCTAAGTATTTACTATTCGCTACTACAGTACTACATTTTACAAAAAACACTTGTATATTTCTAGATAATCTACTGGAATGAACATTGTCACTAACTTTTGGTGACTCTGGGCGAAATAAACAGCTATTTGTGCATACAAATTATAGTTAGGAAAAATAACAAGATATTATTCACAGATACAACAGTATAGGCTACTATAACCAATAACATAATATCTACTACTATAAACTAATATATTACTTGTATGTTATAATTATTTCGGGTCCCATTCGGTTACGCACCTCATGAAGTTTTTAAGACAAAAATAAGACCAAATATATAAGAAAGGATGAGGAATATAATAGATCAAGTCTCATAGCGAAATTCGAACTACATCGAACATCTTTGAAAAAAAATAATTTTATTCTTTACACAGTGTTTCTTCAATTATCGCTCATAAAATGGTAATTGTTTATAAATAAAAAATAAAAATTGGCTAAATTCTGTGAAAATAACTGCAAACTACTTCTGATTCGTCTCAATAACCCTAATCATGACTCTAGTTACAGTCTAAACCCAAAATCTAACCCTCGCCCATCTCTAACCCTAAGTTGGTGAGGTGCAAAACCTAAAGGGAGCCATTATTTCTATATTAATATGTATAGATTCATGGTTGATTTTCCTCAGTAATCCCATTAAACATGAGCATAGTGTTATATACCGTTGAATTCGTCTCAACGAGGGCTACAAGACTATCTAAAATATTAGAATATAAATAATATCCATATTATTTTAAAAGATATATTAAAAATAAACTGTTAAAAATATATAAATTAATAATAATAATATAATAGAAATAGATAATATATAAGCAAAAGGAACGATTTTTTTATAATATTTAATTTTGATTCGTAAATATATGGGAATCAAAGCTAAAAATATGACAACAGGAATCCTTGTATATTTAAAATAAATAAAGAAAACAATAAAAATATTTTATTTACATTTTTCTTCATCAAAACAACAAAGTAAAGAAAATAAACAACCTCAAATAATTTTTAAGAAAATTTTCAATATTGAGGTTTTTTGATAATATCAGGGGGCCTGAAAATTATGTTATTTTAATTGAGATTGTTTGAGGGAAGAAGGGGGGTTTGGTACTAGGATTTTGTACAGAAATTGTACTATGTAATGTAATGTGTACTAAATGAAAGTAGTCATCTGCATTTTCAAAAGTTACTACTAGTTTAAAAGTTATTATTATTATATTGTTAGACAATGCGCGCCTCCTTATCAGATTAGTGGTGTTACCTGGATTTCAGAAGTGGGTTTTCTCCTCAGAAATTTCAAGAAGACGACCTTTTACTCAATTATAACTGTTATTCTACATCATTTTCTTTACTAACTTGTAGCAAAATGATCGAGTTTGAACACTCAACTAACGCCTGTTACACTACAAAACTATCATTTCACCAATAGTAGGGGTACCTAAAAAAAGTTGACCATTGGCTGCGCTATTGCATTGCATACAATTGGACGAATTCAGCCAAAATTAAAAAAACGATCAAAATGAAAATTGTGACCAATTGTGGTTAGTGCCCATTATTGGTCTTCGCATTATTGGCGTTTTATTTTGCTATACGTTTTATACCCAGCGCTAGGTAATGCCAAATGCTATTTTTTCAACTTATGATTTTAATAAATCTAATTTATTTGTAATTTATTCAATATTATATACAGATTATGATAGCAACTCTTTAATTTTAAAATATTATCATATAATACTAGACAAGTTAGATCTAAAGAATATTAAAGATGTACATAAATAGTGAGATAGAGAAAATACTCAATGTTTGCAATAATTGGCACATTAGAAACGTTTAGATCTAAGTTCAAATGATAAACATTATCGAATGTAAGCTTAGCAAGTCAACAATAAACAATAATGCAGGCAACAACGGGTTCACAAGAAGCATTTTAGAGCACAATTAGCACAACCATAACATTATACTAGATGAAAACTTGAAATAAAAATACAAAAATCAAGCAAGTCTGTCGCTCCATAATTTTTTAAGCAAATATTTTATGAAGAAGTCTCTTGAAACAAAATTCTGTTGCGTTTATATTAAGTAAAATAACTTATAGAATTATTTTCAAATAACAGAATTTCGACAGCAAAAGTGCAGAATCTAGCGTTTATTTTATTTTGAAAACATCATTGCTACGTCTTGTAATAATATGTGCTAACTAACAAACACAAACTTAAGACTTAAAATACTCTTGCTTCTGTTTAATTTCACAATGCTGGATGTTGTTTCAAAATTTCAAATAAAAGATTAAATTGAAAATATTTTTCCTGGTATGTATTGTTTTATAATATGGACGGTACTGTTACAAAATTGAAGAACTGAAACTTCTTCCATATATGCAATACTAAATTGATAAAATAATCATTGTAAATAGCTGCACCACAAGTCCTAATACAAAAATTAAAAAACAACATCGACTATCTACTACATCAAATTACAAGTCTGTAATTGTATTAATATGTATGTGTTTGTATCAATATTTTGCA
>JAQIXG010002767.1:0-16705 GCA_034700105.1 Oconnorella tubifera
GCTTAATTTGCCGATGGTTTTGCTTCTTCGTTGGCTTAACTTGCCGATGGCTTTGCTTCTTCGTTGGCTTAATTTGCGATGGCTTCGCTTCTTCGTTGGCTTAACTTGCCGATGGATTTGCTTCTTCGTTGGCTTAATTTGCCGATGGTTTTGCTTCTTCGTTGGCTTAACTTGCCGATGGCTTTGCTTCTTCGTTGGCTTAATTTGCCGATGGCTTTGCTTCTTCGTTGGCTTAACTTGCCGATGGCTTTGCTTCATCGCAGGCTTAATTTGTCAATAATTGGCTCAGTCGAGTCAATTATCTTAGTTTTAATAAGGATTTATTCATCTTTATTAAAATGAATCAGTTAATCAGTGCTTTTTGAAAGAGATTACAGAACTCGTGCAATCTTTATCTCGGTCCGTCACTTAGTAGAATGTTGTAGAAGTATCGCATAGGTTAGAACGGGCGCGTCAGATGTACAGGGCGTGTGGGCGATGTGTAGGTTATGTACTGCGTTGAAGTTCCGAGTAGCCTGCAGCATGTTCGAATTCGTTCGAATAATTTCGGAAATATACGCTAGCTCAATTTGAAGCGCAGCTCTTCTTCATACCAACCGTTAACATATATGAAGCTGCATTTGAAGAACGTGAATCGAGAGATGCATTCAGAACGCGCGAAGGTCACTGAACGATAAGCAGATAGTTGAAAGAAAAAGTCTGTGTTGGGATCGATATGTCTTATATTTTTTTCGAAAGAAAACTAGGCATTAGTAAATTTACAGCCGAATGACAAAGTATGGAAGCTTACGGCTAGTATTCTGGTTGAGAAACATATACAGTATCTCTGATGACATACTATTGTGACATTGCATTGTCCGTTGTTTGTCTAGAGCCGCAAGGAAGACACTAAAGCTAAACCTGGAAGTATGGAAGCATCTGCACTTTGTCGAGAGCCGCCGAGATGACATCACAGCTGAAACTGGAAGAGTACCTTTACTCTTTGTCTAAGAGCCGCTGGGGTGTCATCAAAGCTGAACCTGGAAGTGCAAAAGCATCAGCACTTTGTCTAGAGCCGCCGAGATGACGTCACAGCTTAAACTGGAAGAGTATATACTAGTACCTGTACTCTTTGTCTAGAGCCGCTGAGATGTCATCAAAGCTGAACCTGGAAGTGCAATAAATACTTTGTCTTAGAGCCGCTTAAGGGTTTTCCAAGCTGAACCTGGGATAACGGAAGTATCCTTGTTCTGTCGTAGAAATGCTTGTATGTCGTAAGTTTCGTGTTTATTCGATGTTTGTAGAGATGATCCTGATGTGACGTTGATGTAGACTGAAAAAGAGAAAAGTAGGCCGACATCGACGTAAAGTGCACTGAATTTGGTTTTTGCTGGATGTATTTTTCCCGTAACTAATATTATGTGATTTCAGGAAGAGATGAGTTAGGAACTTGCTTACTGATCGAGATATGGGCACGTGCAAGAGTAAAAAATGTCATGTATTTAAGGGAATGTATATTATGGAAAGGATTCCCTTAATTTTCAAAGATTATAAAAGATTATAGTATAAATCATTTGTAGCAAGATAAAATGTACCAAAGATAAACGTACCAGGTAAAGTAGGCCTATACCTAGGCAAAATGTACCAAATACAAAATATACCAAGAGAATGTATCAAAAAATATTATCAAAAAAGACTTTACCAGATAAAAATGTACTAAAAATAAAATGTTAAAAATGTTAAAAATGTTAAAAATAAAAACAAAATATGCCAAGGGCAAAATGTCCATGGTACATCAACAAAATGTACCAAAGATAAAATATACTTGGAAAAAATTTATCAGACATATGTACAAGATCATTTACATTTCACCGACCACCATTCCCATGTTATAATTTTTATTTCTACTCTCGTTTAGCTGACGTCACTTTTTCATTCACGTGTATGGATGTTTCTATTCCCACTAATACCCATTCTGGCATATTCTCCTATATGCAACTTTATTCAATTGTTAAGAGATAACTTTCAATATGTAATAGCGAAGATTATACGATACACATATACTGTATATTAGAGAGTATTTTTTATTAGAGAATGTTTAACTTATTCCAGTATACATTACAGTATACATTATAGTTTGAAGCATGGTAAATAAAAAGGATGACAAATGTTAAATCATTTAAAAAATAAAAAGTGCAGCGGGGAAGTTGCGGCGGCATTGCCGCCGCATTTCCCCGCTGCACAGCCAAGGCGAGACGTTCCATCAGGAAATAGGTGGATCTTGGATCTCCTGAGAAGATAGAGATCCGTCTGCCCAACTCATTCACAAAAGCAAGACCCAACGTGCCCCAAGACCCCAAGAGTCTCAATCGCTATGGGGACGAACTCGTGAGAGGTAGCAAAAGCGGCATACTTGGACAGCTTTTTCGATTCCGCTAAAGCTGCCGCTGCGCCCGACTCTTCTGCTGACCTCCTCGCGTATGAAGGCGCTAACGTGCCGGGGCATGTAGCATCCCAAAGAAGGCATCTGCCCATCGACCATGATACAAGCGTGACACCATCTGGCGCATCAGACCCGGTGGCTCCCGTAGTGCCGCTGCATTCGCGCTATGAAGTGCGCGCAGTATGATATCGTTGAGCAAATTGTGACGCAATTGACGACCAGCACTGCGTCTGCAGGTCAAACCATGGTGACCCAACTGGTCAACTGGTGCACCACAACAGCACTTATGATGCAACACCAATGAAGCCCCGAAACGAAGGCCCACAGCAACTGTCAGATAACTGTCATCCAAATGTAGGCCGAGTGATGCAGAGGGCAGTGCATTTGCATTTAGCCAGAAACCAGAGCTAGGAGTACGAGATGCCAAGAGACGTGTAGATGTGCAATAATCTACCCCTGAAGCAGACCTGCTGCTACCCCACACCTAATCTGATCCAAAGTCCGCTGCTTTCCCCTGTCAAAGTCCGCGGCTTTCCCCTGTCCTCTCCCATTGGGCCAATAACTCCCCCCAATCCCTTCCACGATGTTTCCGTTCTGTCTACCGCAGGATCCGGGATGGACAAGACGTTAATGTAGTAATGTAGTGAAGCTCTGGGATTGCGTAAGCATTCTTCAAGATGTAGCGAACAAAGTGAGCTGGCAGTGAGGTTAGACGTCTCACCATTACAGTAGACGACTCACCATCCTCAGTAATAATATATATTTGACCGTTCGTATTATAATATACAGTGTATTCTCAAAGATGCGAGATTGTTTTCACAAGCTACGAGGATTTTTCTAAATATTTATTTATTTATTTATTTATTTTTTGGCTAAAGTGCATTCACGTTCTAAATTTTATTTTCAACTGAAGTAAATTTTGCCTTCGGCAATAATTAAATTTTATGATGAAATTAAGTTATGAAGCACAATTACGTTTCATTTAAACAAAGCTTTTTAAACATTTAGATAAAATCGTGCGTAATCAAAGTATAATTTGATATAAAAAATCAAATTTGATAGCAAATCTGCGAAATACATCTTACATACATACATACAGTATACGACATTTGAACCCGGCAGTTCGGTACCGAGTCTGGTTCTTTCCACCTCGATACACAAAAGTCTTTTATTTCATGAATTTTGACATTTCTAAGCCTAGGCCCTTGTAAGAATGCTGACATAGAAACCTTTCAGTTATCTCATTAATTCTGATGCGCCTCGTGAACAGTTTCTCACTTCATTCGGTTTATCTTCTGCTGTGAATCAAACGAAGCAATACGGATAGGTCGAATGATATCTGTAAAGTTCACATGCAGCAGTTGAAATGATGAATGAATTATTCACTATCGTGTAGATGGAAAGAGATTATACTCGATAAAATCAAATGTAAATAAGATCAATTCTGGAACGTTATCTCAAAAAACTATGAAACGCCAGTCAATTGAGTTGCGATAAAAAGCATGTTTAGTATTATGATAAATATAAACGAACGTGATATTTGTAATTCGAATGCAGCATTTGATGCAAATCTGATTTTTTATCGAAGGGTATATTTAAATTAATCTAATAAATAAACAAATAAATAAAATTTATTATAGGAATCAATTGTTACAGTCTACAACAATTTGAGCAAAAAATTGTATCAAAAATATACATTTTAAATGTTTGTATATTTTATATATCTAAATAAATTTTTAATTTCTTTATTCACCTTTTAACTTAAAATAGTGGCAATTTGTTCATAAAGGTTTTTGATAAAAAAGGCCTGCACTAGGCGGACATTTGCAGTCTTATTGATCAATAATCTAGATTAAAATATTAAAATACTGAATTGATTAGAATTCTCATGATCCTAATCAATTTATTTATGATGAAATACATTATTTCATTGACAGTCACTGAAACATTTAAAAAACTTTTAACATGTATACCAGTCTTTAAAATGACTCTCTGCAGTCTCACTATAGGCGTAGTGAGACTTCACTTTCAGGAAGAGGTGAGATCAATAACGATTGAAAATTTAAGGGCATATTTACACAAAAATTAAACAAAATCTTATCAACTTTGTAGTAATTTTTCTTAATCATATAGTTATTTTTAACTAATTGGGGCTGAAAGGGGGAGGGGAGCAAGAGGCTCTATTTTTTATAATTATAATAGTGAGGCTTTGCCTAAGAAAAACCTTTTAGGGTTGCGCCGTCTGCTTCTATTTCCGGTTTGTTTTGTTCGCCACTATGTACTGATTCTCTAACTTTAAATATAACACGAGATCCCGTCGATTCTTTGCAGGAAACTGAATCTGTTTGATTGTCGGTAATAAGTATGAGATGCAAAGTTTGATTTTAGGAACATTGTTCAAAGAGATGAAAACAAACGAATTCGTGAGTTGGTGATGCAAATAAATGAAGTTTGATTCAATGTTATTTAAACTACGGAGCAATTTGATAGTGCGCTAGAAATAATGCCCAAGGTAATGAAAACAAACAAAATTCTATAGTTTTTGTACGAGCGAGAGAATTTGAGTAATACTACAAAGTTATAAACGAAAATTCTGCTTTAACGTAATGTATTTACTTTGAAAATAAACGTGTTGCTATTTAATATAAGCGTTGTTTTATGAACGATTAATGACATAGTTGAAGACACAAAGCAGAGTTGTGATAATTAGGATCTTTATTTTACGAGCTGAGCGCTAATACTGATTTAAAGTTTGATAACTTTTTAGCTCGTAACTTTGCGGATTATACGTTCTGGTCACAACTTTGCATCAATAGAATGATTAAAAAAGTCAAAATCATGTCAAACGTCAATTATGACTTGCTTTTAAGGTTGATTCTATTTCTTCTACTTCTATTCGTTAAAGGTTAGTGTGCTCCATATTTTTCTTTACGAAATTGTTGTTGAATAACAAAAGCGTCAAAAATTAGACCTTTTTAAAACCAAAAGACACGTTAAGTATATATTTTATACAAGGGGCCTAAACGTAGTTGTGAATACATTGTGTCACAATTTATGTGCTCCCTTGTATACCAAAATGAAGGGAGTCACTGATGGAGAGTGTGGACTGAAATGTGCTCGAGTTAAAACATTTCACTCAGAATAAAATTCATTCCTTTTATCAAAGTCAAACAAATATCTATATAAAGTTCAAGTTTAATTCAAATCTGATAAATTTTAAGCGTAGAAGAATTAAAGTGTATACAGTAGATTTTTTAGTCAAAATATAAGGTTTTTATATTAAAAAATAATATTACTATATTTCATTGGCCTCTCTGTTGAAGTATTAAATTTAATCCTAATATCTCGAAACTTCTCTAAAGTGACTTGTTATGCTCATGTAAACTGTCTTAAGATACATTTTTTGAATTTCACGTTTCGCATTCTTTGACTTTCCCTAAATATACACCTATAATATACTGTTAATTTATGCAAAAACAATCTTGAATAGCGTTTGACCGTGAGAAACTTATTCGAAAGCGCATCAGCTTAAATTAATTGTAAATTCACGATAAGAAAATTGAGAAAATATAATTTAAAAAAAATAAAATTGTATAATACGGCCTTTATACCAGGTATCTTTTTACAAGAAATCATATCTTATCATAGCTTTATAAATTTTAATTAAATGGGCATGCATCCATTCTAACTATTATATGTAAGTTAATGTTATTATATTATCAATTATAATATTAATTCAACTATATTATAAATTTAAACTATTGACGTGTATCATAATTTGTTATATACATGTATAACTAAAGAACAACTAAATATATATCTTTATAAAAATATTCATAATAAAATATTCTGCTATAGAGGCTTCCATTTACGGCTATATAATTAATAATTAGAACAACTTGAATCGTATTATTCACGAAACTATTATTACTTTAAATTAATTAATGTTTTAATAAATGTTGAAAGTTAGTCTAATTTAACAGTTCTAAATGATTTTCCTTTTTTATCACATTTCTAACGTATCTGAAATTAAGGCCATACCTCCTTAGCTAGACATTCTAAAAGAAACTAATACCGGACATAATATGCTACCCACAAGCCTTCATTAACTTAATTGGATTCACATTTAGAGAAAAACAAAACGTTAATCCTATAATGTTGCGAGTCCATAAAGCATCCGTAGCTTTCTTCACGTCGTTAAGTTTTTATTTAAAAGACGATAATCGCAGCTTCACACCTAATTGCTGGAATGTGTGTTATGTCTTCTGCGAAAGTTCGAAATATTCGCTGAATTTCGCGTTTCTGTCATCGCTATTCAAGATTACTGTGATGGATGAATGCTTTTCTCTCAGCATTGGCTAGCTTGTACCTGGTATACACGACTCTAAAACTATTTCAATTTTATGATTACTAAACGTTATGGCAGATCTTAGACCACTTGCTTGACCTGCAATAGTATTATTTTATGTCGTTTAATTGATTGTTTACCTTGTTTCATTCAGTTCTAGATCTTTATAAGATAATTATTGCAAGTATACAAGAATATATATGCAGTAGATATACCTACATCAGATTGTTAATATACAGTTGTTCTGCTCAGTGATTTTAAATAATTGATTAGGGTTTTGACGTTTAATTAAATATGGAAAAATACTGAACAAAACTGGTGGAGACCAATCTCTTTATTGTCTTTTTAATGCAGTTAGAATCGATAGGCTTAAAAACTGTACATTATATGCAATATCAGAAAACTAGATCTAACAGTGTAAAACTTTGTTTTTAACTATGTTATCACAAACTATAGACACGAATATAAAGTAAATATATCGTATATAACAGATCAAGTTCAATTCTTAATTATTGGTATGCTTTATATGCTTTTCTTACATATAATATTCGTCTAAATACGATATGCGATAGGCCTACTTCCCGACAGTTTGTACATTTTTGTAAACCATTAAAACTTTAGCACATAATAGTTATCAATTGACATTTTGATGGATTTTTTATCAAAGTTTTATGCTAAATCCGACGCCTCTGTCTCTAATATTTCAGTCTGCTAAACAATAGAAGTCTACGAATGTTTTATGAACGGATGTTCTAGGTGCAAAAAGCGAAATAAAACATAAAATTGAGAATGTAGGTTATAAAGCTGTTTATGAACTGCTCGTAATTATGTCATATCGGAGCCTCAGTCGCGCTACTTCATTCAATTACCAAAGACGAACAGAGTAAACAGCGAGCTTGTCAAACTAACTTAATAAAAATAGTTTTAATTTAAAAGTTTTATTATTCATATATACTGTACTGTAGCATACCATTCACAGCTAAAGTTTTTTTTATGAGGGGAGGGGGCGGCGTAATTATGTCTCTCTGTTTACGAGCTTTAAAAAGCGCGACTTAGTCAAAGCTTTAAGAAAATTTAAGGAGCTATAGAATTGTTAAATTTCGATCGTAATTTGTGCTTGGATTGTTTTATACGGAAACACTTTTGCATACGGGAAAAACGACGTTTATGCCGTGGAAACAAAAAGTATTCAGAAAGTTTTAAATGAAAGCTAGTCTAAAATCTTATCAATGTAATTTCATTATTTTTGTAAAAACTGTGAAGTTTTCCATTATATCATTATTTGGTCAAGTTGTCAAAAATAGGTGATATGTATAAGATAAGCAACTTTGACTATTATAGGTAATACTCTAATTATTGCTTAAGTTTATCAGTAGACATTGATAACCTAATCAATAGATATTAGGAAATGGATCTAGTTCATTTTATAAGGTTTTTATAAAAATATTGAAAAATGTATTATCATATGACTGTTGTTTATTATTATATTATTGCATTATAATACTGAGCCTATCATTATTATTTATCCTCCAAGAATTCTATTGTAATCTAATCCATGGTCCCTAATGACCTGTCATATTTTTTCTATAACAACAATTGCATTCTTCTATTAAAAAATCACTCAATAAACATTAAAGTGTTTGCGGCTCACATTCGGAATATTGGTGCATGTTTATATAATCTCAGAGATCACTGTATACTTGATACTCTCGTATCTCAGCGTAAACCATTCATCGGATGCTGTATAAGATTATTCGTGTATTTGGCAACAAAATTGATAATGCATCAACCAATCTTTGCTTATTGATACAATGCGTTTGAGCGATCTCACTGTAAGGTTGGTTTGCGAATCATGCATATCAAAATATTACATGTTTTTCTCATACTATAGAGCCTACATGAAAATCGCATCTTTTTAAAATTGAAACTTAATAATTTGGTAACCAAAAATCACCTCCCTTATATTTCACAAGATGGCACTGAAAATTAAAATACATTGGCTTTCGAGAGTATCTCCTGACTTTATTTACCTTATTTGAGTGAGATAGTAATTAAGTATTATATATTTAATAAGATTTTTAAGATAAGAAAAGTAACCTCAACAAATAAGGGACAGAGTCATTCACGTTCATTGTCTCGCGATTGTTTGTTGCATTATTGAAAATGTACTTTCTTTAGAGCTTTTCTTATCAAATAAATTTCACTAACAATAATCGTATTATTGTTATTTAAAAGATCCAGAATTTTATCGGTTTTTTTTCAATTCTGAAATAACAACAGCTTAAACAGACCGATAAGGTGTAGCCTAATAAATGGAAAAGTTTTTTTATCTCAAATAATACCTTGTAGGCCCTACATAACGATAAAAATACTGATATTTTCTGCTACACATAAATATACTGATCGTTCCTATCGTTCATCTAAAATGATACATCCAGGATTTAAACTTTTTTTTTTCGCTCAAAAACAACACGAAATTGAGAGATAATAAGATAGTTAACTAGAAAGATATTTTCCATATCATAGTTGTGGATAGGTGGAAGGGAACTGGTTTTCTTTCCGGTAAAAATCCAGTTTGAGATTAGAATCCGTTAATAAGGAAGTTTGGTGAAATGAAATCGTAGACGCCATGTTGGTTCAACCAGATCCTTCAGTTATTTCGTAAATAATATTGATTTCGCACATATTTCAGACGCATTAAAAATATGCAAAGAAATTATTGATATATTTTGAATTACGTTTTTCTCGATTTTGCAGTTGAGTGTGAAGTCTGAAACAATAGGTTCTCGAAGTACAAAAAGATATTATTCAATTTAATCAATAGTTTAATTATAATATGATATATACTACTGTATTGGTTTATAACCAATATGGCGTAGGCAACTTCAGTACATGAGCTTATTAATATACGGCTCTTGTTTATTTTCAACTGATTTCATTGATAATAAGCATCCTACTATAAGTGTAATAAATCAATTCAAACTTTTTAGTAATAAAGTGAATGATTAATGAACTTCCTGTCTTTGATTAGGTCCAATGTAGCAGTTTAGGTGTAGACTACAGCTAAAGGGTTAGATAAAGGGTTCCATCATCAGAATTTTGAATAAAAAATATTAATTAGAAGCGATATCAATATGATGATCGTAGTGAATTTCGACTTAATATGTCAAAAAAAATTACAGGCGTAATTCGAATAAAAATGCTGGAAATTTTAGTTATTAAACTCCTTAATAACACAGAAGTGATACAAATAATATGTAACGCAGGTTCAAAATAAAGTTTAGAATCAATAATGATATTTTATTTATCACAAAATATTTTAATGAAGACAAAGTTTCATTAATTTAGTCTCATGGATTGCCATTAATTAAGTTGATCATTTTAAGTTAGTAGCCTGGTAATTTAGTTTATATTTCTTATTTTATCTGTATTATAATTAGAAACAATAAATGATTCTGACTGAAATTAAATTAATATTTTTAAGATATCCAATAATATTTCAATGTAATCTATTGAAGTCAACAATTGAGAATTTTTATTTCCGCAATAAGAGAGGCTTGTATCAAATTGTGTACATTAAATATTACAAGTAGGCTTAAAATGTCATTTTGTCTTTTTCCAAAAAGCTAAATGGCTTGTTAGGAGTCTAATTGTACTGACTAATGTGATTAGAATTTTTGCCATTAAAGCTTAGAATAAGTTTTCCATGTAATTTAATGACGACATGTGCATCATTTTTTTTGATTAAAAAATGACGTGTATTTACTCTAGGATCGGAGCAGGGTCCAAGCGAGCGACGTCTGTTGGATGATTTATTTAACCGCAGAGGATACAATAAACTTGAACGACCAGTGTACAACGAGACGGAAACTCTAATTGTTAACTTCGGCCTTGTACTGCAACAAATCATTGATGTGGTAATGAATTTAGATTTAGTTTTAGCTGGATTTTAATTACAATATTGACTTATGTTGAACTGAATGTGCTTCTGAAAGTGTTTGAAGATTAAAATCTTACTGGAAACATATTAAAATTATTTTATCAATGCAAAGCTTTTTGATTATTTTGATAATTTTTTTATGTAGTCTATCAAATTTATAGTTCCTAATTGTCTATATATATTTTTTGGCAATTAGTAATATTATTTTATGTTTCAATGATCCACCATAAAGGGTACTATTTTGATCGAAGGTTATAGCTATATATATTAAATTTAACGTTCTTTGTATCATTACAGAATGAAAAGTTTCAGATCATCAATACAAATCTTTGGCTGAATATCGTGAGAAATTTACTCATAATAATTGATGCTTAATTAAACTTATTTACAGTCAATAAGATTACAATATCTACATTTTAATTTTATATTTTGTCCGTTCTGCAATAGTTGCAACTCAAATTCACTTTCTATCATATTAACAAATAAAAATTACTTTTAGGTTTTTATTTAGTTTACACGTGGATACTTTGAATTAGTAAAATAGATTTCTTAATATGAAAAGTGAATTTAAAATTGAACTATATTTTGTTGACTGTTGCCAGGGTTGGAGAGATTACAATCTGGCCTGGGACCCTGGCGAGTATGGTGGAATCACAAACATAAGAGTTCCTCCAGCACTTGTGTGGAAACCAGACATCTTGATGTATAATAGGTAGACTAATTAAATAATAAATAGACTAATAAAATGATAAATTATCACATCTACTTACAGATGTTACGCTACAAGTAAGTATAAATGTATCTCATGTGGTTCATACATTATAATTGTATAACAAGCTGAAATACAAAACTTTGCTATATGTATCCTATGTAATGGTGCGCCATATCTGTAGTGCTTACAAAATGAATTAGATATTCAAAATTATGATCAGAAAGATCTCTTACAATATTCTTTCTTTATATCTTTATGCACCTTGGTACATGACATTTTTTTGGTTTTATAGTCATTTTTTATAAATTTTTTAGTCTCAATAAAAGATAATGAATTTGCAAATATGAGCTTGTAACCCACCTAATATCTTTGTAACCTGAAAACCGACAGTAGTCATATCTTGATTTATCAAAGTAAATAGTCACAGATTTATGTATTATGATAAATTGTGTCACAATTAGGTAGCATTGATTGTGAGCATGTTATTAACTTGACATATTTTATGACAATGATAGTGTTATAAACATGACACATCATATGACAATGATAATGTTATAAATAAACACATGCTACACATCTTGACACATTTTCGCATGACAGCGAAAATATTATAAACTTGACACATTACATAACAGTGATAATATTATAAACTTTACAATTATATGACAGTGCTGATGAAGACATTGACTCAACTTTCCCCACAAATGTTGTCGTGTCATTCAATGGCGACTGCCTCTGGGTGCCCCCCGGACTCTTTCTCAGTACTTGCACCATTGACATCACTTGGTTTCCTTTTGACGATCAACGCTGTGCCATGAAGTTTGGCTCGTGGTCATATGACAGCTCTGGGATTAACTTGACCTTAAGTGGGGAGGGAGGGGGGGACACGTCGAGCTTTATAAAAAATGGAGAGTGGGATCTTATAGGTTGTTTACAATTTTTACTGATTTATTAAATATTTGTAATTCTTACAGTGTTTAAAATAGTTTAAATTATTTGTTATTACAGTAAAGCATCATGTAGGCCAGGTGTTTTTCTAATGAGACATTGTTCGATGTGAGGTATTAACGCAGATCGAGCCTAATAATTCAGTCATCGTATTATATCTTCTAGTTGATCAGACGCAATAGTCACTTCATTTGCACAGTATGATGCTTACTTTTCATGTAGCATCTGGTAGATCAGAAGCAATACTCACAGCTGATATATTATAGAATGTTTGTTTTCCATTAGTACTCTCATATACTGTAAGTCAAGTTGAATATGACAGTTCAAATAGAATAAAAATAATTAATTATAACTGATTAATATATTAATTACTCTTATTGATATTAAAGTACAGTGTATGATATTAGTATTATAACAAAAAAATATAGAATAACAGTTTGACAATATTTTAAATTGAATGATTAGAACCAAATTGCAATGAGTTCAATACTTTGTACACTACGAAGCATACTCATAACTTAATGTAATCTAATGATTAATTCCTAGTTTTTTTTACAATTACTAATTAATGTTTTTATTTAAAAGACATGCCAGCAGAGAGAAATGTCCGGAGATATGACTGTTGTCCTGAAGAATACATAGACATCACTTTCACCGTCCATATTCGTAGAAGGACTTTGTTCTACGGCTTTAATCTGATCATACCATGCGTTCTTATTTCTTCTATGGCTCTTCTTGCCTTCACTTTACCTCCAGATTCCGGGGAGAAAATTTCTTTAGGTAGATTTAACTTTTTTGTATATTTTAAACCCATAAATGCCTAAGATGATGTATTAAGCAAATTTAAATTCGAGCCTACTGTAGATACATAAATTAACGGTTTATAGTAAGAGTAGCTGCGTAGTCTGCAAGTTAATAAGCTTAAAATTTAGCTTAATGCTTAACTTAAAATCTATACTAACTATCTTCAATGACTTTAAAGATATTAAATAAGCGTTTTTCTTAATTCACTGAATCAAATCAGGGACAAGTTTAACTAGAATCTTGGATCATTTTTTTTGTTGGGAATCGTTGATGCTCAATCCACATTTCATGGTCAATCTACGCTTAACTTTGCTGTGTGCATAACCCTTGCACTTCTTTAGTTTCTTTCTGTATATTACAGGAGTAACAATACTTTTGTCATTGACTGTGTTTTTGTTGCTTGTGGCTGAAGCAATGCCGCCTACATCTGACGCCTTACCACTAATTGGTCAGTGACTTGATTCATGTATTAATTGTTAATTTTGAAAGATACATACACGTCTAATTGCTGTTTTACTGAAAGTGTATGCATTGTTTGAGCAGTCATAGATCCACACTGAAATTTTATGACAACATGTACATTTTAAGAAATTGTAATAGTATATTGTAGTATATCTTCACTTATTATTTTTTTGTACATTTTTTACACTTTATTTCTTTTATTTAATAAAATTGAGAATTATTTTATTTTCATACGTACTAAATTATGAAATGATTTAATTGTAATTTGTTACTAATATTTAATTTTTTTATAATTTGTCTATATTATGATAGACTATTAAGTAAATTAAATGATCACATAATATTTTTTAATGATATCTTGATCATTTCTAAGCAATTTTTTGTGTCGCTGTATTATAATTGTAATTTTTCCTTAATTTGATTAATGAGCCTATCGATACATGAGTGAAATTTTTTTTGAGGCAAAATCAGGTATTGTAATCTTTATTTTCTGCATTTTTATTTCATGACTTATTTTTCAACTGGAGTAACTTCCTTAAATTCTAGTAAATTTATTTCAATTTGAAATCGGCAGAATTGCCTTTTTTTGATTGTAATATTTTTTACTACATTTTCACTTAGAATTTATTTTCAGGCATGTATTTTGCATCAACAATGATGATGTGCTCGATGTCTGTTGTGTTCACTGTTCTTGTTCTCAACTATCATCATCGTTCACCAAACATGCATGTTATGCCACGATGGGTAATTCTAATTGCTATTTTTAATTAATGCAATATCGTCATTATAATCTAAAAGTGTTAGTAACGTATTTACTTTTGTATGTGATATTTGAATTATCTTGTGTTTTTTAGCTTTATGAGAAATAAATGCTTTTAATTTAATTTAATTTAATTAAGTGTTTTGTTGTCATTGCAGAGTGATAGTCTGAATTAGATTAAATTACAATCACGTTCATTTAAATTTTTTATTTGTATTTTTACTTGTATTATTAATTTGCAGCACTCATTTAAAAATTTAGTATGGAATACTATTCAATGTTTATTATAGTTATACATTTGGATGAAGTAATTTATTCTTGAAATATATATATATAATATACATTTATTCAATATTTAATTAAGATAAATTCATTAATTATGATACTTTAATAATCATAATTGTAAATCTCTATTATATATTTCACAGGTAAAACACGTCATATGCATTTGGCTTGCATGGCTGGTTCGAATGAAACGTCCTATACCTGGCAAATCCAAGGATCAAACCAAGACCATCACAGTGACCACAAAAACATCCAACTCATCCCTCGAAGCCCCATCCAAACTCAGCCATCACGCATCCCACTTAAACGGATCCGCCACTAAATCCCATCTTACCAATGTCATCTACATCAACAATGACTGTCGCATTAAACTTTCACCGAATCAAACAGAACTTTATCGCAATGACATCAGAAAGGTTGACTATCCCCTACAGCCTATAGGTCTGGCTAATGACTCTACAATCAAGCGAAGCAGATCAGGACCTCGGCGTATGACACCACCAACTAGTCACTCGGTCCAAAATCATCTAGAAACGACTCAAGTGAAATGTAAAGCTTGCTCTGATGTATTCACAAAAGCTTTCACTGAGAGTGGTACATTGGTTGTACTGAGAGATATGCTCGATGAGTTGAGAGTTCTTGCAAATAAGGTTCGAGAGGATGAGGGAGATGAAGAAGTGTGCAGTGACTGGAGGTTTGCGGCGATGGTCATTGATAGAATCTGTTTATATTTGTTCACAGCTTTTACTGTTGTGTCGACTTTTGCTATTTTATTTTCAGCTCCGCACGTAATTGCCTGATAAGATTTTAATAAATTGTATTTGATTAAATATGAAAATTAATATAATATTGTAATATTGTCTCGAAATTATGTATCTCTAAAGAGTAAAACATAGAGGAAACACTTGAATAATAGAGTATTGTTCTGTAATATTATGTATTTATTGAATAATGTGTAAGTAATGATTGTGAATATGTGTATTTTTATACCAATAGAAAATTCTTAGTGTTTCTATATTCATATAAGTATATATATATATTTGTTGATTTTGTTTATATATTAACCACTATTCGCAGTTTATAGTGTGTAGATAATTGTCAATTAAAAGACATTGCTGTAAAAATCATAAATAACAGTTTTACAATTTATTTACAGTAGCCTACCAATCAAAATTATGATTGATTTAGACGACGCTTTACCAATTTCGGTAAGTTTAATTGTAGCTTTCTTGACATTAATTCTACCTGTATTTAAATAAAGATTATCCACATTCTACAATCGTTATAGCGATGATTAAAGTGAATTTGTTGTATTTATTGACACAATTTACTGAGTTAAGTTACGCAGCTTTGGTTTAAAGAGAATACACGATCAATGTATCCTTTGTACGCTTTTACAATTGTATTATTGCAATTTATTTGCAGAATAAGTATCCAAAAACTGTAAGCGCAATTTTACTTTTTTCCTGGCATTTCGATGGCCTCTTTACTAGTATTTAATCAGAAGAATTATGAAATGAACAGATATAGTTTTACGTGCTATTCTGCATTCTCATAGAAGCAAGAGCTATCACATAAAAACTTTTATTTTTAAACTTATAAATTGTTATATTAGGCCTATCTATCTATACGTGTTATTGAAAAAAGATGAACCCCGCTAAAAGTTCATTAACTTTACATTTTGTAAACGTGAACACTTAGCTCACTGTTATTGAGCATATAGAAATAACAATAGTAATTTTAAAATTAGTAAAACAAATATTTTAATGTCTTCTGTATTAGGCCTACTTCGCGGAAAATCAAAATATCTGACTATTTGATAATATATATTTGATAATATAAAAAAGTATAAATAAATATCAAACAATCTGACGGATATACTGCAAATAGGGTAAAAACTAAACTGTTTTGAAGATAGTTATAATAATATTATATTTTAAATATTAATGGCGTAACACAGTGCCGGATTAAGCACTGTGTAGGCCCCTAGGCAGCCGAAATTTAGGAGCCCTTTGCAACTACTC
>JAQIXG010002768.1:0-16703 GCA_034700105.1 Oconnorella tubifera
CTACTGATTGATTCCTGCCGACAAGCGGGTAACTTTAAAACTGAGTGGCGGCGCCCGGTACACAATTTTATTAATAATTAATAATTTAGGATGCTTTGCATTTGATTGCGAAGGAAATTATATCTTGCATATATTGTATTATTGTACGATTGTATGGCAGGTCATTGGGATTTTTGGCACAGCGTAGCGGCGCCACTGTTTCTGATCCAAGTGCAACGTTAGATCGCTTGTACAATAAATACCTAAAACGTGATAGATTATATCCACGATATGCTAAGACATAAAGCTTTTCACAGTCTTTGTCAAAAATATCGACTAAAGCCAAGTTTAGATGCAGTCTTTCGACGCAGTCATTAAGCTGTCAGTGGATTGTATTATCTGAATTCCTAGACAACGGATTTTGGTCAGTGCTTTGAATTCTTGTCTTGACCACCGCATCAATACAATGGATCGTTCTCCGCAGCAAAAACATCTCGCTTTAGCTTCTGACAGAAATTATGATCTAGATTAAATCTTGACTGTATTTGCTTGTTTAAATATATAGATTATCAAATTCTTAAATATATAGATTACCTTATAGATATTCTTAAATATGCAGTATAGATTATCTTTAGATTAATAAGGACATATGATAATATTAACAAGATTTATATGCACATAAGACAATAATTAAGTAGCAAATATATCAATCAGAAAGCAATGATTGTGCATAAAAAACAGTATTTTCAGAATTTGCGATATTTACCTAAGTTTACAATTAGCACTGAAATAACTAGAAAATTAACCGTATTAATTATAACCAAAAATTAATAGTACTTTATGCCTAGCTATACACATTTACCATTGAATTATAAACATTTGTATTAAGGTTTGAAATATCTATTATAA
Source organism: Oconnorella tubifera (assembly GCA_034700105.1). Classification (NCBI taxonomy): domain Eukaryota; kingdom Metazoa; phylum Annelida; class Clitellata; order Enchytraeida; family Enchytraeidae; genus Oconnorella; species Oconnorella tubifera. Next base: position 889 of record JAQIXG010002768.1, read on the forward strand.
ACTGTAAGTTTGCTCGCCTTTGCAAAAAATCGACCTTTTTGAAATACAGTATATACTACATAATTTTATAGACTGACTACAATGCAACTAAAGATATTTTTGTAACACAGTCTTAGCCATTCCCTAAACTTTGAACTAAATAAAGCAGATAAGTCAACAATAATAGAGAATAACATACCGTAGTTATATTAATTAGATCGAGATTCTAAATTTAAAACTACCGAATGGTAACTGCTGTTTAATATTAGAAAATCAATTAACGCTCGCTGAGTATTAATTAATTTTCAACAAAAAAAACGCACCTAAACAGTATAGGAATAATTGTTGACTTGTTTCAGTCAGTATATAATTCACACTGCTGCCGTAAAGCATCCACTCAATTAGAGCTTTCCTAGCGAAGCTTTCACTCGCTCGACGCTTCAACGTTCACTTAACGCAGCACTCGCGCAATGAAAAGAATCCAAAATTGGAATAATTTCCCGAATAATCCTTGGGATATAAACTCATCTATCGATGAGATTAGATTATGGATAGAGACTATTAGCGCACGGAAATTAATGAAAGTCGCTAATAGCCGCAGTGCAGTTACTGGAATGTGATACTTCAGTCGAAGAATGTTTGCTCCGTAGACATTTTTATCATTACAACACTTCATCAAGATTTATAATCAGTAACTTGTAATGTAATTTCAGTTTAATATTCCTACAATATTAGATACATATTATTGATAGACAATGCGGTATTCTTATTTACACTGTCTAAGACTTAAGTCTATCCATATTTCGATAAAAATTAATTTAGTTATACTCTACTGTTCTACAAACAATATTTAACTTTGATAGTAAAATATCGTGTTTGAAGGTTTAGATTGATAATACAATATTGTTCGATAAGATAAACGTCGTGCTAAAATACTAATGTTTCTGTTATCATTGCTAATATTAAAAATCACATTACAAATAACTGAATATAGCCTGATTTTAATCATGTTTTTACAAAGCGTCCGCTGGTCGGAGATCATTCACGTTCTGTATACACAGATTGTCATCTTTGCTGTACCAGAACTCAGCTGCGAACTGATGTTCTGCTTAAAACTCGTCAACATCTATTTGAGTCAAATATTTGCTCTTCATCGAATTCGTTTATCAAGTGTAAATATTAGTCCGGATCTCTCAAGCCATAAATAAAGGAACGATGAGCTTCATACGCGTCGTCGTGCGAACAATCTCGACGCTTCAATATCTATTCGTTTTTTCTAGATCTTGTTCGAGTTGTTGTTTAAGACGAGATCTGTTCGCAAGACGTTCAGCTTCAGACAATAATACGACTGTAATGTTGTTCTAGTAGAGGGTCTTGAGACAAAACGTAAAGCAAGAACTGAGGTCAAAGAACAATGATTTTATGACGGAAGGCGAGGCGGAAATTGATTTTTTACAAGAAATGTAAATAATTGTTACAGCTATCATAAATGTATATTGTATTCTTGGTCAGTGCTTTCAGCTCAGTTTTATTTGTAACATAAAATATCAAGACGGCGAAATAATGATATTTCTGCATTTGTTGTAATTTAAATTTCAGTGAGATAGTAAAAAATTGACTAAGGGGGGGGGTATGGTTTCCTAAAAAAATTCGAGTGATGATCTTTTTTTGGTTTTCACTCAATTCTGGTCTCCGATTGCATGTATTTTATATCTAAATACATGTATTTTATATCTAAATACATGTATCCAACGGTAAAAAATCACTACATCGTTATAGGAAGGGGGGGGGGGAAACCGTTAACCTCACATCCATAATATGACAAACTGGACCTGCTATGGAGGGAGGTTAAACTCTCCCTTTGCTTACGCCACTTCAAACCACATTTGTTACTACATAAACGTTTAAGAAAATGTCACATTGTTTTAATTAAATTCTTATTAACTTTCAGAATCAAAAACTTTAATATTATGCAAAACTGGAAACAGAGAATTATAGCGCACGTGAGTCTTTGTAACTAATTAAATTATTAAGACTAGTTAGATATATTGACAAAACGACGCGTGAACAGTTTTTTTTAAACGTATTAAATAATAAAAAAAGTTAGGAGTAACGATTTAAAATCAAAATTTATATCTGATGAAAGAAAACACAAGTTTTATTTAGAAATGTTTTGCTCTTGAACTTTTGAACATTTTTTTTATTATTATTAGAACATTGATTTTAAAAATGCCGTTATTATGATTTTTGCAAAAATATCCATAAGCAAAACTTGTGCATCATCTACCACGGAGTCAGGTATTATTACCAAACATCAAATAATACTTTTAAAAAATCATAAAGACAAAATAACGTTTTCGGACTGCAAATTTCGCTTAATAAACAGCCTAAATAGGACAATAAACATTTAAAAGTGCTCCCAAAATAACAATCACTCTCCCTTGGGCCAAGGCATAAATATTTTCAACCGTTTTCACTGCGCTTTTTGCCTCAAAACTTAAATCTCATGTGTGCGTCACAGACTTTAGCCACTTTGACGTATTGAGCAAACCGCCTCCGGGAATTCAACTGTACTTCATCGTTTCAAATCTTTCCGTGCCTCAAGCAACCATTGTCAGATGTCAACAAATCTTAAAAATAAACGGATGCTCTTAGCCGCAATCCCTTTAAGCTTGCGGTTGCGTTACGCATTGATCGATAAAGATGTTTTTGACTATATTAAGGTATACGTGTCCAGAAATATATTTATTTTAAAGTTTTAGCGATATTAATCTTAGTTATATAACTCAATATGGACTCTTTTCTTGAAATAAATTGCATAATGAAAGACGTTTATTACCCGATATCTGATTCGGTAATTATAACAAAAACTGACAATATAGTCAAATAACTAAACTGTGAAAATTGCATAAAATTTCAATAATTCACCGCTCAATATAACGTGAAATTTAGATCAAGCGTTTGTGTAAACATTTTCACAATATATTTATATTACTCTCAATTACCAAAAAATCCTGATTCAGTAAAAAAAATCATGATTCTGTACAAAATGCGATTTTTGTTTATGAATAGAAACAACGTTCAAATCAAATCAAAATCTAAAATCTTTTTTTTTGTCACAAAATGAAATATGTAGCAGATAATATAAAATTAATTTAAAGAACGTTATTGTTATATATATTACTATTCGATAATCATTACTTAATAAATTATTACAATAAACGTACATTACTTGAGAAATAAAATTAGGCTTATATATTCCTTAATTTACCAAACAACTGACAGTCATAAATCATATAACATTCAATCAAAAAATAAATAATGATATAGTATCCTACATAATAATGTACAATAGTTACAATAGAAGTTATTATGAACTGGAATAAACCATTATGATAGTATCTTGACTAGTTATAAGTATACCCATTCAAATGTCAAGATACTAGTTATAAGTATACCCATTCAAATGCAAAGAAATTATTATCCAATATCAATTGTTTGGAGACTTCACATTTCACTATTCGCTGCAGTCCTGCTTCAAAAACGACAGAACTCGCTAAGGAATTGAAATGAGTCAGTCTCTAAGTTATCAATCAAGCTTCTCTCGACAGTCACCGTCTTTGCTCCACTGATTGATGGGACGATTTTAATAATCAAACTTACCGTTCTTTCGAATCTACAGTTTCCTCAGATTTTTCTGATCTAAATTGAATTGTTTTCTTCAAACTTAACTTAAATAAGATTTTACGAAAATTGAAGAATAACATGCAATACTGCGTATACTATGCTGGATTGCGTGCGTGCTGGTATACAAAATGCTGCGAAGGACTTATAAGAGCGTCGTTCTAATGGACTCTTAAGATCTGATCGCTGAAAGTGTCACTGGCTGCTAAGTAGCTCATCTCATGAGAGAAATGAATGAATCCGAGAGAAAGTTTAGTTATCACGTGATTCTGGATTTAATAGCATTAATTGTCATATACTAGTGATACAATCAGGATAGTTTTTTAGTTTTTTAGAGGGGGGGGGGGGGGAGGAAGGAAAGAATATCCTGATAATTGTTTATATCTTTAACATAAAATTCGAAGTTAAAAGCAGATAAAAATGTAGAAATGTATAACATGATATACTATTTCATTTTATATGTAAAAATGTAGAAATGTATAACATGATATACTATTTCATTTTATATGTAAAAATGTAAAAATGTATAACATGATATACTATTTCATTTTATATGTAAAAATGTAAAAATGTATAACATGATATACTATTCATGTTAATAACACTTGAGGTAAAAAATGTATACTGTAATCTTACAATTTTGGGGGGAAGAAAACACCCTTTTGCTTACTGGTTTAGATCAATGGTACCTGAGAATGTCATTAACCAAAAATTCAAGTCAAGAACTATAAGCCAAATGTCACATTCTCATTAATATTTTGTTCCAGTAAAAACTTAAAAATTGATGTGGAATGTCCAAGTAATCCACGATGTCACGCGTGTGGAAAAATACATCAATGTATTTATATGATAGACTCGTAACATTCGTTAATAGCAATCTTCCAAACAAAATCAGTCTCTAAATGCGATCGTCTTCCGCATTACCGAATAATTGGTGCATTGCGCCCGTTGGACTTTTATGGCTTCATACTTTGATTCGTTGCAACACACTTGATTGATGAAAAAAAAATTTATCTAATTATTTGTAAAGGCTCTTGCTCTCTTTCTTTTTTACAACACTTTTATTTTATGTTACTTTAAAATATCGAAAAATTACTTTGACGATTTTCACGTTTTGTATTTTTATATTTATACTCATAATGTGTGTGTGTGTGTACCAACAGCATCTTCATTCTCAGCACGTCAGCTCTATTTCTTTATTGGTATCAATGAATGGTTCAACTAAATTGAAAGATTCTTCTATAAGGTTCAATCTAGCGTTATGGCAGACCGTAATACCCAAGTGACATATCTTGCTTGAGCGGCTGCAGCCCATCGATCGTCAGCCCAACGTCTTATGTGTGGACAGAGTCACGTGTCGGGCTAGTGCGGATAGGATAATATGGGTGCTGATATAAGTGCATTGCCGGATACCCAACATTGCAGCCAAAACGATATTTTAATAAAAGCAATGACAAGACTACAATAGCAATTTATCTCCGCGTGAAGCATAAATCTATGAGATTTAATGGATTCTGTAATATAAGATTTCAATTATCTGTAATTTTCAAGTACCTTTGATAGTGGAATTATAATATTGTCTGTATCATCTATACGCAAGAAATTAACATTGCGCGGTTAATTAAAGAATTTTCTATCAAATTTATCTTGCATAGGCCATATTTATTTTCTGGAGTTTAGTATCTGCGCCAAACCAATTCACACCTACTCTAAAATATAGCCCGGACGGCATACAGAAGTTTTAAAACGTCGAAACTTAACGAAATATTAAACAAAACTCATAGCGGGCATTGACATTTCCAAAAGATGAGCTATTTCAGTCTGCAAACGTGTTACGCATTGACATCTAGATCGATACTATATTCAGTAATACTCTCACATAATAAATGACCCTGTCATTACTAAAAAAACAATTCATGATGTTCAATATCTTTAAAACACAGTAAGTTATATCTACTCTTCATGTTCAGAAAGAACAGTGTTCAGAGAGATTGCAAGGATACGATCAATCACTGAAATCAAATGCTCAGTTCCTTCTACTTGGTCGATTCTTACTCAATAATCTCAAATACCTTAAGGTTCTCAAGACCACAATACAACATGAACTCATCAGATAACATATATTGAATTCACAAGCAGTCTCTAAATTAGCATAAAGTTTCTAAACTTCATTTATTCTGTTTCCAGTCTATCCGGTCTTTTAAATGGTCTGTCGGCATATACAGTTTATCAAATTTTTCATAACTTTATTTTCATGGAAATCTTTTTAATTATTTTTAATATAATTTGTTGCAAGTAGATAAGATACTTCACGATAATAGATAATTAAGTGATCGCAGAAGTAATGACATTAAAAAGACTGAATAATTACATGAAATCCTAGTTGAGACTAACTGACAAAATTTCTAATGTACTGTGATGTTCGTCCTTTTATAACTATTATAATAACAAGTTAGCATTCAGCCTTCACTGGCAATGATGACAAGCTTTATAATTATTAAAATACTGACTGTAGGAATGAAAATATTATGTAGTCATCAAAATCACACAGTGGGATTATAGTCAGTATTATATATGCCAATATAACTGATATAGAATTCTATTTTTAAATCTCTATGCCACTATATCTGTTAGAAATCAGTAGGTCTATAATATAATAATCATAAAACCTACAGGAAAGAAAATATTGCAGGACATGATGGATAGAAACACACAAGAGAATAATAAGATAAGAGTATTAATAGATACTTTCATTTTATAGGAAGACCAACAGTATAGTTTTTTGTTTATTTCATATTAAAGATTACATATTTTTAACAATACATAAATACATCTGATTAGGATTAACATTAAGATCCAATAATGTTATGTTTCGTAATTAATCTTTATCAATATTAATATTAACATTGTACTATGAAAAGCGATAATAAAAAACAACAAATCCGCCAAAGTTAATCGTTTTTAAATGATTAGTATTCAAATTGTAGTATTTCGCATATCTGAAATGAAAAAATTCACGAATTAATTACAGTAAATACTTAAACAAATCGCCATATAATAAAAACAAATTATTGAAAATCAAAAGTCTTCATTGAAAATATACGACTTAAATTTAGTAAATATGCAAAAATACATAGAAGCAAATTTAATCTTGAACTTCAAAGTGCAATGCAAAGTAATGTATATTCAATCCCCACCAAGATCAGTAATTCATCCTGAAAAAATAAATTGTTAAGGATTTATTTTATTAAATTCTATTTCATACAGATTGAATATTAAGTTAGACTATTAGTGATCAAAATTAACGATAATTTTATAATTGACAAATCTACACTGTATAACAATTAGATATTGTAAAATAAATATATGACTTGGACATTAGCTTAACTCGGAATTATTTATTTTCAAAATGATAAGCAATTAGTGCGTTCCAGTTGATATTATAAAATACAAAAATCATGCTTTCATAATTGAATTATGAAACGCATTGATTAAATTGCAAAGCGCAAAGTTGAAACAATGATGGTAGATGTCAACCCATTATTTAGACAATGACTGGCAAAGATATCTTACAATGAATGAGAGTATCGGAATGAAAGAAAATGAGGAAAGAGATAGCAAAAACGATACAGATAGAAAAAAAGTATAAGTTGAAACATTATAAGATGAAATTAAAAGTAAAACAAAGAGTAAACATAATATAAATTTATAATTAATGGATAAATAAAATATTAAAGCGTACACACCTTTAGTTCAAATAAATTTGCCGTAAAGAAGTGCGGTAAAAAACTGTGCTATTATGAAGTGCGGTAAAATAACTAACTCTTGGCAAATAAGCAATGCAACTAAACCAAACAAAATTACAATTTGTACAATTTACAGTAAAGAGAAGCGACTTACGTCTAACTACCAAATTTCGTGTTGATATCGCAATGCAATGAAAAGAGAGAGCTCTCAATATTATCAACATTATGAAATTGTAGTAATCGCTCTATTAAAAGGTATAAATGGTCCTCAAAATATTGCCAAAAATTATCTTCTGAAAATTTTAGCTTCGTTAAAATGAAATCTAATGCTCGTTTGTAGAAACTTCGTAACTTTCAATCACATTGACGAATCAGTGTGAAATTTCACAGTTAGATGTTAAATTTCCAAACTGACAAAAATTGGATAATAAAATAATTTTTGGGAAAGTTATTGCATTTTGTCCTTGCACATCCTGTACATAAGAAAATTGTTATTTTCACTATGTAAAAAATGTTGGTACATAATATCTTGCAAAAATTAAATATGTGGACTCATTTTCTTAAATTAATAAAAGGTACATTGAGACAGAGAATGATAGAAAAAGCCAGAAACACCAACAGTCAAACAAAATGAAAGTACAATACAATAATACAGCAATACAGACACAAACACACACAGAGAGACAAGGGGACAGACAGGGAGAGAACAAGGATATTAAGTAGGAACAGAAGTTCCTGCAAAATAAGAACATAATAAGAACATATCGGAAATACAATTTAAACAAATAAAAAGTGTCAGTAGAAAGGCATTACTTTCTATCAAGTTCCGCCCATTAGACCTCTAGCTTATATTAATCTAAATAACTGTTATCTAATAAATGTAAATTAAATACTTTAACTGCTTGTACTTTTAGGATTAGAATTAGGGTTGGAAAATGACAAGAAATAAAAGAGTTAAACATATAAACTTTAATTAAGAGGAGAAACTGATTTAAAACAATGCCGTGCTACCAACACCTATAACAAATGATGCACCATTTTCAATATAATTTTATTCAATATCTTGACATCTCAATCATCAATGGTTCATACATCCAAATTAAATATAAATTCTGTCCATGTTGTGCAAAAGTCTATTTCTTATCAAATACAAAATCCAACATTATAAAATCATTCACACTGCTGCATTACTATTCTTCACAAGAGAAAGAACTTTATAAAAAATCCTCATAGATGTGACACTAATTTCGACTTTGAATCCACTAGTGCATAACCGATTAGCATTTTTCTGCCGATTCCGGATACCGGATTTTTGGAATTTGAAATTGCCGATTCCGGATACGATCCGGATAGTTGAGAATATTTTTTTAGATTATATTTGTTTATTATTGCTGACAAAATGAAGTTTATTCCCCCAAAAAATAATGTTTTTTTAGATTATATTTGTTTATTATTGCTGACAATGCAATTTAGCTGTAATTCTCTCTGTTTACACAGTGTTTCAACATTGAAAGACTGATTAAATTAAAAGCTTCTGTTATCTAGCAGCCTTATTGTGTGCCTGTAATTTGATATAGACATTTGTGCTCAATAATTCTCAGAATCCAACTATTCTAAAAAGCCAAGCCAAACATTTAACAAGCCAAGGATTTTAAAGCATAATTTCAAAGCAGATGCAGGAGCTTGCTACGATTTTATGAGTGGGAATGAAAGGGGGGGGGTAAAGGGTGAAAAACTCAAACATTTTGCACAAAAATTAACATTATTTCTGACGACTTTTTTATAGGGGGGGAGGGGGAATTTTTTGAATTTTTTTTGGGGGAAATGGTTAAAAAATATTACACATAAATTTCTGACCTTTTTTATTTTTTTTGGAATGGAGGGAGGAAATGTAACATTTTTCCAAAAAAATGTTGTCATTTTTTCAGCCAATCTTTTGTTATATTTGGGGGTAGGAATAAAACATTTAAAAATTATTTCAGACAAATTTTCTTTTGGATGGGGTGCTCCTTTTTTTAATTTGACGCTTTTCCTCCTCATTTGAACTTTTATCTAATTTTTAGCCAGTGGGGCGACTGCCGGCAATCCACCCATTAAAAGCCTTGTAGTGTCTTTGTTGGGCTGTCAAATTCAATTGAGACTGACTCAACTCAACGATTAATCAGTTTGGGTCAAAATCCGGCACAAATCGATTTCCGGATCATGAGTCGGTTATGCACTAGAATCCACCACGGGCATAAACACGACATAACTCATTGCATCGTTAAAATTAAGACATAATTCAGTAACATTTACGATGTAATATCGTGACATTATCATAGAATAAGATAGAATCCAAGAAAAAGAAGAAATAGTTCGCCGCACTAATGTATACCCCCAGTGTCACCCCGCGCTGAAATATGATAGCTGTTGTCAAAATGCGCGCTATGAGCGACAGAAGGGTGCGCGGGATCAGTGGACGAATGAACGCTTCCTGTGGCCAGTTGAGGGGGCCCAGGGGGAAGCTGATAGCGGGGAGGGTAGGCCCCGCGGGAACCATTTACCGAATCAGTCGCAGCTGGAAGTAAATGAATGAATAATAAATATTTAATGAAATAAATGTTTTATATAATGCTAGAGATACTGAGAAATGCTTATTACAAAAAACTGCTGGAAGCTGGTAAATGTTATAATTAAAGTAATAAAAAGGTAGCAGCAAAGTAGCAATCGAGTTATATTGACTGTTTAATCAATCAGAAACTAAAATATAATTACAAATAACAAAATAACAGATTACTTATTATCATTGCATACTCCGTAAGTTCTTGGTGTACTTGAAAAGTATCCATAGAATCATTGACATATAATGATTATTATAATGAAATCAACCACTCAACAGCAATATTTACACATCATAAACACTCTGGGCTTCTACATGTGCTATCACACATCAGAAATAACATCATTAATATTTCCTCATCTTAAATAATTATCATTAATCCGAAAGTAATCTCAACTAATACAAAAAACTTTATTAACTACCGTAATATGATAAATGCTTCTTTATATTAAATACTTACGATACACTTTAAATATATATCGAAAATATGCGTTTACTTATTTTAAAGTATTTACTTCTTAAGAGAAGTAAATACTTTTAAATATACATCGCTGAAATGTACTTACTTGTAGAGAAATACTCTTTGTTGACGCAGTTACGTAGACTCTCAGGGATGCGTCCCACCACCGCTCTCCTTATCTCTCCAGCAGCCATCTCTCTTAACTCTGTGATGCTCTGATCACTGTAGAATGCAGAGTGAGGAGTGCAGATAACATTGGGACAATCTTTTAATGGACCTGAAATAAATCATCAATCATCTCATCTATGCCCTAAAAATAACAAAAAAAATTAAACCTTTAAAAATAAGGACAAATTTTCATCAGTTCTTAAAAAAAAAAAATTCAACAATCCTTTAAAAATAAGAATTTTTTTTCCATCAGTCCTTTTAAAATAAAGAAATAGATTTAGAGCTATAAGCTTCATTATTATGCTAAATCAAGCAATTGAACTATGAAGACAATTTTAAATATATTATATAATCAATGATTAACTTGATTAATAAAGCAATTTTAACTAGGAAGCAAATTTTAACCACTAAATGATACAATGAACAATTTTCTGTAAAATCTATAAGGAAATAATTTGCCAAAGCTCACTTGCGGAAAGACTAAACGGCTCACTCTCGTGTACATCAAGTGCAGCCGCCCTAATGCGGCCGTCTTTTAGAGCTGCTGCAAGAGACTGTTCATCTACCAAGCCACCACGTGCCGTGTTTACCAAGAATGCGCCTACATATCAAGAAGACAACAATGTTAATAGAAATTTTAAAGATAAATAGTTGTAGTCAGTGTAAATAAAAAGGTATTTTTTTGTTTCATATATTTGTCCAAATAGTGCAAGATATTGTAATATAGCCATGGAATTAGCCCGATACAAACTATATACATAATGCTAAATTTATACAAAAAATATACAACTGACATCCTTAAATTTATCCTAAAGTAACTTATATTAAGAAAAAATTTATCATATGAAAGTTGCAGCTCACCAGGTCTCATCTGCTTCATAGTGTAATCATTGATTAGATGATGATTATGTTCATTTAGACTGCAGTGTAATGTAACGCAATCACTTTGAAACAGAAGATCCTGTAATGTGTACACTCGTGTAATACCTACAACATATAACACAAATTATATAAAATATATATATTTATTTTATTTCAAATATAATTGTTGACAAAAGTTAGTTTATACAGAATCTGAAGATGAAAACAACTTGTAGTTATTTATATATAATCTATCACAGACGTTCATTTAATAACATTATTTTATAATAGCATTATATTATTTATTATTTTATTATAGTCTCCGCATAAAGACTCTAGTTTCATTCAACTTTAATCTAAGTAATCTTTTCAGTTTAACATATCGTTCTTTCAAAAATTACTCAAACCGACTTCCCAAAAAAAACAGATTGACAGAAAGAAGGCTTGGAATAACAACAAACTTTTATTTCATTAGACACTAATAAACATTCTTTCTGTAATGCAATTAATGTAAATCACTACAACACATTTCCTTAAAGAAAATATTTCACTCTTGTAACAGAATAATTTGATCTTGTAAAAATATCAGTCTTCAAAATTATATAATCAAAATCGCAAATTATAAATAACTGCATAAATCTGAGACAGATTTATGCAGATAAATAATTTATACGCACCGAGAGACTTCTCAATACCATCAGATAAGTAAGGATCGTAGAATATAACATTGAAACCAAACACTTTGGCTCTAAGTGCAACGGCTGTACCAACTCTTCCTGTAATTCATTTAAAACTGTGATCCGTCAAAAACAGCCCAGATAAAATGGCCCCATCTACTAATTCTTAAGGATAAGATTCGGGTTAGGGTTCCGGTTAAAGGTTAGAATTGAGGTTAGTGTTAATGCTAGAATTAGGGATAAGTTTAGGGTTAGGCAGAGTTATGGTTAAATTCGCTTACTACTTAACCATATCTTCCAGTATACAGTTATTATTAAGCTAGCATTAGTATTGTAGCTATCATGATCATGCTCAAGAAATTTACTTATATTTCCCTTTATTTTATTTACAACTATTACAAGGCATTAGTTTTCTAAAGATTGTTGAATCTAAATAAATTCGTAAATTATTACAGTTAAACAACGGTATAGTAAATTGCATTTCACACAAAAGTTAAACATTCCGATTCCATCTATTACAATACACTCTCACCCATTTAATCAACTTAATCAGCTTACTATACCAATATTATATTGAAGAATATTTCAAGAACTCGAACCGTACCGAGTCCCACAATGCCGAGGGTATCCCCGCGTATCCTCGCGGACCCAGTGGCCGCCTCGCGCAATGCTTCTGGTCCGGTAACCTTCTTACCGTCCCGAACCATATTAGCAAGCCAGTAAGTGCGTCGGTAGAGGTTGAGAATGAGACAAAGGGTTGAGTCAGCGACTTCTTCTACACCGTAGCCAGGTACATTGCAAACAGCGATACCTGGGAGAAATGATAGTCATTTAAAAAATAAGAATAATAATATTGGAGAGATGATTGTCATTTGGAAGATAATTTTTTCAATATTGGAGAGATGATAGTCATTTTTACGATAATGATTTTAATATTGGAGAGATGATAGTTATTTTTAACTGGTATTAAATAATTGCAAAAAAATCTGTGAAGAATATCACAAAGATAGAAATTTTTAAGGAATCACTTTCAAAGACTGAAAAACAAATTAATTGTACTCAACCTTAATATGAAAAATATCAGAAATAGTGCATAAAACACAGAGGATTATCTTGCTAGGCTCTTAGCAAGTTAATCCTTTAATAGATTCGTCCTTCTTAGCTTTAAGCTACAATTAATCTACTACATTTAGAAATTAAAAATCTTAAGCAATATTTAGATACATTATAGCCTCTCTTACCTAAATCACCCGCTGCCTTCACATCAACATTATCAATGCCTGTGCCGAGACGAACGATAACTCGTAAAGCTTTGAACTTTTTGAGATCATCCCTTGAAAGTGTGATATGATGATACAGCAGAGCTCCGACAGCTTCATTTAATACCTGTATAAGATATCAGCTGCATTTTAACTGTTTAATTTAATACCTATACAAAGCATCAATACATTTTAACCTTTTGTAATAGTAATCATATAACAAGAATCTTTAAATAAAAAGACTAATATCTATATAGACACATTCTTCATCAGTCAAATGAAATAAATAAATGAAATATAACTCTTTACACATGCAATAATCAAAATTTTCATAAAACATACATAAGTATCGATCACAAAGGCCACAATATCTCAAGCAGTATGCTATTAGTATCTTGAATAAGAACTTTCCTAATTATTTTATTTACGATAGATTAACATTATCAAACACTAACACGTATTAATATTTTTATAATGTTAAACAATTTACTTGGCCTTAAACTTGATGCCGATTATTTTCTATTTACCATCATTCCAACTGATATTTCACTAGTATATTACATAACTAAGTTTAATATATATTAAACATTTCTCAATCAAATAATCTTACTTTTTCATGGATTTCCTGCGTTGACTGAGCATCGCAAAATGCAACAGTGGCGACATCTTTAAGGATGGGCATCTCCACTGAGCAATCCCGTCCATCGAGCAATGCAATGAGAGGGCGAGGGTGCATCGGGCCATTAGGAATAGGACCTCTACCTGACACTGAATAATAATTAAATACATGATCAAGCTATAAAATACAATAAAGTTTAACGTCTGTTTAATCGTCAAGGGACGATGTCGCAAATATCCCTCAGAATCAGAAACGACCAAACATGCTCCACCCAAGCAGTGAGGACAAACCATCAACTGAGAGAGGAAACCATTTATCCGGAAATCAGTCCATTAAAATAAAATGAAAAGCGCAATGAATATGCAAGATAATAAAATAAACTGCAAAAAAATGTAGTTAATTTTTTTTTTGAATTTCTACCTCTGAGCTATGTCTGAGAAGTCATTCCAAATAAACTGAAAATCCCTGTATTTAAAGTAAAACTAATAAATATTGTATTTTCAAATTTATTATGCAACACATCTAAAAATAATAAAATTTATTATGCAACATATCTTAAAAGTATCTAAACACATCTCTGAAATGATTATTCTTGCAAAATATCAAATATATTATAACTTGTCAACAATAATAATCTAATATAAGTTAATATTTAACTAAATAAAGTTACATCTCTCATTAACAATGAGACTTACTTTTCAAAAAGTAGATTTACTGCTCGTCTTTCAGTTATGATAAACTCTGAATAAAATAAATATAAGTTACAACAAATTTATAAAACTTAAAATAATAAATTGTTAATTTCAATTAAAAGAAAAATTTATTATATAGGCAAAAGAATTTTAATCAGTACAATAATATCAGTACTAGAAGTCTCTTCAAATTCATAAAACGACTAAATTAGCCATCGCATTATTTATTTATCTCATGATTATCATTCAGCTAATCAGAAAGATACAGATTTATATAAACTCAATTCACAACATGCAATCCGCAAAGGTTTAATATAGTATAATGAAAATAGCATTCAGAAAAACAGTGACAGATACTGCTGCAGAATAGAACTTATAACAGTGTACGATCAATCGGATACAAAACAATTTCAATACAAACAATTTCAGTCTGAATCTAATTCGGTTTATGCTGACAGATTAGGATTTATGATTCAGCTTAATTCAGGTTTGGTTTAAGGTATAATTACCTTAATCAAAACCTAAATTTAGGGTTAGACTACAGTGTAATTAAGGTGTAATGTTGAGGTTAGAAATTAATCCGTAACAATCTTGACTCGATTCGAATCGAACTTGTTTTGTACCAAACTTGTTGTAATTTGAATGCGAAAGCATGTCCCTTCACAGTTATTCGCAACTTATTAATAAGGCATGCACACTGACAATTAATTACCATCACTGAAATTTAATCTTATTGTCAGCTTTAGTAATTTTTCAAAGCAAAGTAGGCAATTTTCTGAGAGTGCAACTTTACCGTCAAATATCTTCTTAGCTACAAGGCTAAATCTTATCAAACTTTGCGCACAGACTCATCATTCATTTAAAATAATGCTCTCAAAATATGACTAACAATGCATGTTAACTTCAGTACTTTTTTGCATAATAAAACTAGTCACTAAAATCAAAACATACTACTGTGTGCAATCAGCAGCAAATTTTCTTAATTTAATACAATAATCAATAGACTAAAAGTTTCATTATACATACTAAAATCACTACATTTAATTAATAAAATAAAACTATACATATATT
>JAQIXG010002769.1:0-16691 GCA_034700105.1 Oconnorella tubifera
TGCGGTTGCGGTCCTGCGGTTACGTTGTTTTATACGCAAGCAAAAGTGTCTCCGTATAAAACAACGCAAGCAAACTTCAGGTCGAAATTTAGCAATTTTATCTCCTTAAATTTCCTTAATAGCGCTTAAGGTCAACGTCAGCAGATTTATACAATAGAATCTCCCCGTGTTTATTGTACGAAGAGGGGTGGGGGTGTGATGGGGGCATAAATCAGTAAATCATATCTTCAACAGTGACCATTTATTAATGCAAAGATTTTATTAAATCGACTTTAATAAAACTATTAAAGGTCAGGATAACTAATATTTATTAGTAATATTTAAGATTTTTAATAAATATTTCAGTATAAGAAATATTTCAGTATAAATATTTCACGTACTTACGTACGTATGTATGTATGTATGTATGTATGGGTGTATGTATGCATGTATGTATGTATGTATGTATGTATGTATGTATGTATGCATGCATGTATGTATGTTTGTATGTATGTATGTCAGAGCTTAAAGGCTCATCGTTATTCATCGAGTTTGTTTCATTGACATATTCATTGATCTATATACAAAACTCCACCCATGACTAATCACTTGCCATCGATATCTTAGCGTCGACGCGATGCTCGACGCTGATATTGGATACGAAAATTTGTTTCGAAATTTTTTGAGCGTCGACGCGACGTTCGACGTGACAAGTAAAGCCATCAATGATGTCTTCACTTAAAGCTTAAGTGTGTATATCTTTAATGGCCCGTGATGGCCTATCACGAGCCATTAGAACACGAGCCAAAGATACACAAATCCAAATGAAATGAATAATGTCTTCATTATATAGGCTTGTTAAGAATGAAATCTCTTTTCCAATATATAATAATATAAATTTGATTTAATTTATTAACAAAACATTCATTGCAGCTTATAATTTTCAAATGACTTAGTTCATTCGTTTTGGCCTTTTCACCTTTTTGTACTCATATCGATTTTGATGATTAGGCCGGTCCTACATGCTGTCGAAATATAGAAAGAATGTAAGCAAAAATTGTCAATCAAAGAAATAATAATTTCTGATAAATTTAGCAAGTTTTTATTTACTTTTAGTGCATTATTTAAAGCGATTTTTACAATGTAATGCAGATATTTTCACATTTTAAAAGACACGTTACATTTTATAAAACATTTTTACACTTAGCAGGCCTATACAATGATAATCTATATAAAGCCTAGAAGCTTTATGTTAGGCCTAATGCGTTATTTTTTATATCAACCATGTAGGGGAGAGGCGACTGCCTCATTCGCCCCCCCCCCTCTCCTATGGATCCGCCACTGCTTAAAATTAAGCGATTGAAAATGTTGACACATTGTGAACAATGTATTGTTTAATGTGTTCAATATTATTATGGCCACTATCATAAAGTATAAAACATAAATATAAACAAACATTTATAAAACAGTATAGTGATTAGACGTTCGTAAGTCAATATATCTATCGTAAAGTCTACTTATCAATCACTTAAACTTTGCTATTATTACTTAACTAGAGTGTGTAAACTTTGTGATAAAATCTATACACTCTAGTTAAGTAGACCTAACTCTGACGGGCCTAAGGGCCTAGACTTCAGAAGCGGATCCATAGAGGGGATGGAAGAAATGGGGGCGATCCACATCCCTATATAGTTGATATATATTTTTGTATGTTAATGTAAAGCTTATAGACTTTATGTAGATTATTATTGTCTACTAAGCATGAACATGAAACAAATGTGTCTTTGAAATGTGAAAATATCGACATTCAATTGTTAAAAAGCTTTATATAAAGCACTCAAAGTAAATTAATGTAAAAAACCGTACAATGTAAAACCGTAAAACCTTGTAGATAACCTGAAAAAAAGAGCAGCGGCTCTTTATTTAAGGATTTTATAAACAGACTGAAAGAAAAGTATGCTGATAAAAAAACGGCGGAGATAAAAATATAAATTGAATTAAATCACCCCCCCCCCTCTACTGGATGGCCTGGATCCGCTACTGATAGATCTACTGTTGAGGTACTATTTGTTCAGTGCTAAATTATTTTAATACGGAACAACACAATCGGTAATATTACAGGATATAATCAAACAGGATATATGATTATATCCTATAATATTAGAATAGATATTACAGGAAATAATCATAGAAATAATACAGTAAAATATCCGTCTGATGATATACTTGCACCGTTATATTGTTGATATATTGTTAACTGAATATAATGCACTTATATTGAGTTAAAGTGTTGCATAAATTGATCTAAAAAACATTTAAAGATGAATTGTAATCTTGTGCAAAATTTATCTTCATGTTTGTGGTAAAACTATTAAAAATATCAACACAAGGCAACACGATGTTAACAAATGTGTTTTATCTTAGTTACATGCATTATTATATAAATCATTTCTGCCTATAAATTAGTAATTTAAAACTGCAAATAAAAAAGATAAAACAGTATAATAATACATTATCTGGTGTAAACGAAAAATTTGATAGAGTAATGATAGAGTTTCAGATAGAGTTATCACAATCTCTTTAGCATTTATTTATTTTCACATATATAAGCATCATAATCCTACTCTTTTTATTAGCATTTGTAAAGAGAGGGAGTTGTGTCGCGGCTTTATTTGTAGTAATTAGTATCAACCTTAAATGGATAACGAGCGCATAGTTTTACTGTTATTAATAAAAAAACAATTAAAAATAACAATTTAAATAAATTAACACAAATTATGAAAAAAGCGTGCATTTTAAAGCCTGTAACTTTGACGAATTGAAAAATACGGCAAATACTTAAAAAACAATATCATTTATTATATAATAATATTATGGCAGTGTGATCATTTAAAGTTGAACAGACTCAGAAGCGGACAGCTAAGTTGTTGTGAGAAACTTTTCTCTCAGGAATCAAACCGGCAGATTCTAAATCCCTAGAGCAGCAAATGAACAACTATACCGGGCGCGCTTTAAGACCCCCATCAGTTAGCATTTATGCAGATACAAATTTTTTTTTGCAGATATGCAGATACAGAATAAAATTAAATTAAAAGTTAGTGTACATGCTCAATCATTTAGAAATAAAAACTATTTACTGCTCTGCTGTGAAAAGTGTGAAGAGTTTGCTCATCGCTTGATTTATACACACACACAGTTCATAACGCGTCACTTGCCATTTGTGCTGACGTGACATTACTCAACATACGATAAAACAAGATAATATCGTAACAACTCCAACGCAATTTACAGAAGAATAAAATGTTAAGAATTAAGGTGACTTGTTGCACCCTTAATAAAATGTACTTATCATTGGCACAGACAAGGGGGAGGGGGTTGCGGGGGTAATAAATAACATTAGTACAATCTCCCACCTCCGTTGGATGTAAATATTTGTCTTGTAAACTTAAAGTTATGAGTGTATCCCTCCCTTCGCCTTGTGACGATGTAATTCAATTGTTTGCATTGATACATGTATTTATGAAACAATTCATTCAATTGAAGACCACAACTGAGTGATAACCTAAAACAAGAAAAAGTTCATCACTCAAAACACTTTTCTTCACAAAAGAGTCCCCCCCCTGAGTTCTTGGCTACGTCACTGATATGTGTCCTAATGACGTGATCTCTCAAACAGCGCATATTATCTGTAAGCAGTAAATATACGCATGTGTGCTGATGTGACATTATATTGTCATCATTCGATATCGATTTTATGTAAATAAATGCACGAAGACAGTACGTAAACTCATTTGTGCTGATGTGACTTTATCTTAATATCATTCAATATTGACGTTATATAATTAATCAATGCCAGAGGTGTCTAATTGTGCTGATGTGACTTTATACAATAAACGAAGAAACAATTTAAACTAGCGGCATCCAAAAAAGCCTCCGTACTTTGACTCTGACATTTATTTCGTTTATCAAGTTATTTAATATCGAGAAAGTTAATATTAAAATTAATGCTCTTTAAAGTTAAAATTAATATGTTTGCTTGACTTAAATTTTATTCTAATAGTGATATTTAAGATGCTAATAACTTTTATTACTTGTTGCGCAATTTAACAATGCGTTAAATTGCGACACTCTTAACATTAAGCGCATTTTGTAGCGCCATTTAGTTGTAGGCCTAAAGCTAAATAGTTGTGCAAGATGTGTATATCTTATTTATGAATCTAGTTATATATCTTGTTTATTAATGCAACCTACTAATTTTTATTCTTTATATATTTCGATTATTTACATTTTTTATTTATGTATCTCATTTTTACATCTTGTTCGTTTATGTATCCCGTTTATTTGTTGCTTAATGTCACATCATCATAAAGCGCCAAGTTATAACACTTTGTCAAGTGGACATCGTCAAATCAAATTTATATTTCGATGTTTATCATTATATTAGCGCAATCAAAGTTTACTTTTTTGCGCATTTGAAACTGTATACGTATGTAAAGAGCTTACGTCATAATTTGTGTTATAATTATATAACAGCTTCTGTCATGGCTTATGTCTTCCAATAAAGTCAAAGTTATGACGTTATTTAAGAAATAAAAAAGTTTTCTCATATTTTGTTTTATAATTAGTCTTAACTTAGGAGATAGGTATTTAAAATTAAACAAAAATGTACGATTAAAATTAAAAACTTTATTACAAATAAATATCATACACAAATATCATACATATCTAAGACGTACAATTCTCTTCTATGACTGACAACTGAATACAAATATACGTCCACTTCGTTCACTAATATAAAGTCTTTCATTGAGTTCATCTAGATGAAGACACTATGGATAGTTTATGTCAAGTTGAGATAGAGTGACGTCACCAAGATGAGTCAATGTTGGACTTAATATGTGTAGTTTTCGATTATTGCAATCAGCCACAAGCACATATTCATGCCTGTCTACAGTCAGAGAGCATGGTCCATTCAACTGTCCAGTGGATGATCCACGAGGTCCACCGTAGGATTAAATAATGTAACCAGTTATATCAACTAAGCACACTCTATGTTGCGTATCGCCCTCGTGACTAACTACAAACTGACCACTGGACAGTTCAACAGTGACGTGGTGTGTCTATGCTTACATCAAGATTGATTTTTCTCATTAAAATGCCGTGCGTTGTGTATTCATGTATTCTATTAAATATATGTAAGGAAATATATTTATATATATATAAATATATATATTTCACAAAAAATTTACAAGATTCCCGACCCCCAACCCCAGAATAAAGTTCTTAATATATAATTTTTTTACTAACTAATTTTATTATAAAAGATAATATTCTGCAATCTAATTTAAATTTAGTTGACACGCTTACAATAGTAAAACTGTTCACTACGATGATTTACTATAGTAAAATAGTTTCACTATAGTAATGCCATGGTAAATGCATCCTACCATGGTAATACTATGGTAACTCGTCGCAGTAAACATGGGACATCTGAACTTACCATGGTAAAACTGTGCTTACCATGGTAAAAGCATGGTAATACTATGCTTACCATGGTAAATATAGGGTAAACTAGAGTTTTAACCATGGTAATTTTTTTCCTGGGACAGCAATATTGTTGTAATAAATGTCATATGTGTTTCTCGTACAAATCACTGGTCACATAATTGTTAGACATTCTTAGAGTATTGCTTTCATGACTTTCTCTAATATTCTGCTGCTGGAGTCGTCACGTTTAAGGCGTCAGCCATTATGCTTGAGTTTTACCGACTTGGTACCTGCGTTCACTTCACAAATACCCTGATGGAATATCTCACCCTGGTCCTCACTGTAAGCACTCAAATTTGCAGGAAAGTAGTTTAGATGGAATGTAAGAAATAAATGTTGCTGCCCATCTGCTTTCAAGTGCAGAATAAGCATCATTGCTTCAAATAATTTCTGAACAGGAGTCTTGTTTTGAGATTTGTGGTTTCCCACAAAGTTTTGACTAAGATATTTAAAGGGATTCTATGCTGACAGCTCCACATTAGACACCTTCAATGTGAAATGTTCATCTTTCATAAACTTTTTAATATGAGGACCAATGGGAATGCCTGCTTTCAACTTTTACAAGAAAATTTCTCTCTTCAATCTCGCAGTGAGAAGTTCAGCTGTTTCCTTGGCAACTCTAACACAAGGTTTTCACAAGGTCTAGATTTTCTTGTGACATAAGAAAAGGTGCTGTGCTGTTAGTTGCTTTGTATTCATAATCGTTATCATCATTTTTTGATGATAGGCTGTCAAATAAGAACTCTTCAATTGTAGTGGGACCAAAATAGAATCAGAATATCGTCACAATTTGGAATAGGGCTAAAAGCTGAAGGCAGAAGTGAGTAGGCAATCTTATGTCTGTTTTTATTATTGAAACCGTTTACATTAGTCAAGCTACATCTTACATCTGATCAGCTTGCTCTCTCCAAATCAACGATATTCCAAATTTTATCTAATTTTGTCCTTGATGCCACTGCCTCAGATTTTTCAGACAAGATATGCAAAATAAATGCAGTGCCCAGATCTTATCTGGATCACCAAACTTGCATCAAAACTGAACATGATGACGCGATTTCACAAAATTTGTCATAAGCATTCACTGCTCATTGGTGCAGAATTTTCCGCAAATGTCTATGGTTTATTTGTTGAGATATAATACTCTATAGGCACTTTTTATTGCTGGTGAAAGTTTAAATAAGCAGATGTAGTTATTAAGTAAGTTACAACATAGTTATTACAGTTTCTGATTGAAACAATCTGTAAAAAATGACTGTACTATTTACTTATTACAGTAATTCTTAATGTAAAAGAATGCAGATATGTAATCGGGAAATTTGGAAAAACCTGACGTGCTGGGGAAAATGTCACTATACCAACAGTCATCAGCAATGATGTATATTCAAAATATATGAATGCTTTTAAAACAACCGATATCATGCAGATCAGTGTAATTGACTACAGAAATACGTAAAACTGAAAACATAAATATAAAGTCTTTCATTGAGTTCATCTAAGTGAAGTCGACATGGACCCCTCAGCTTGTGTTGAGATAAAGTGACGTCACCAAGATGAGTCAGTATTTGACTTAATATTTGTAATTTGTTATTATTGCAATCAGTTACAAGAAAATATCCATGCCTGTCTACAGCCAGACAGAATGGTCCATTCAGCTGTCCAGTGGATGATCCACGAGGTTCGCCATAGTATTGAATAATGTGACCAGTTACATCAACTAAGCATACTCTATGTTGTGTACGTCCCACGTGACTGACAACAAAGTGACCATTGGACAGCTCAATACAGTGACGTGGTTCGTCTATGCTGACATCAAGATTGATTCTCACATTAAAGCACCGTGTGTTGTGTATTCATGTATTCTATTAGATCAATATAGTGTTACAAGAACGTGATGGTTTCTTGTTATTGAAAGAGTTCATGATAAATCATCCACTGACCACTTAGTGACTGAAGAGCTTGATAGATCAACTCTATGAATGTCTTTCAGTCCAGCCTCACTTACATAAAGACAATTGTAATGTTTACAAGCAGCGAGACTAAACGGAGACTTCATGACAGGAACTTTGTTTTGAAGCAACTCAGTAAAGTCTGATGTGTTGTATACTTCTATCAATGATGATATCTTGTGTGCTATGAATAACTCACTTCCTACAGATGATATTCCACGCACTGGTAGTTGTCCTTGCTTTGAAATAATATGAAGCACTTTAGGATTCTGAATCAATTCCTTTAAGGATAATTCTATAGAAAAATTAAAGATAAATATTAAAATGGTACGAAATTAATCAATATGTACTTAAAACATATGAAAGCTGTTAATTAAATTACACAGAAGGAAATTTATTGATTGTGGTGCTAATGACTTTAAAAAATCTGATAACTGTTTAACTTAAATTGTATTTAATTTTATAACCTAATATACGTATCTAATGTTTAAATTATATTTTAATAGAAATTATAATTAAAAAATAAAGATTGGGTGAGGAAGGAAGCTAGGAACGTAGATAAGTTTATATGTTCGCAGGCAAGCAAGCAAGCTGGTGGGTAGGTATGTATTAAGGTATTAGGTAATTAGGCACGTTGATATGTAGGTAGGTATTAGGTACATAGGTGAGTAAATAGGTATTTAGGTAGGTATGTAATTAAGTACATAGGCAGGTAAGTATTAGTTAGATAGTTAAGTAGGTCGTAGGTAGTTAAGTAGGCAGGTAAGTAGGTAGCTTGGTATGTATGTATGTCGGTATTGAGGTAACTAGCTTAGGTAGGTAGGGAGGTAGGTAACTAAGTAGTTTGGTCAGGCAGGTAGGTAGGGAGATAAGTAGGTAAGTAGGTAGGTAGGTAAGTAGGTAGGTAGATCCGATAGGCATTTTTATTTTGCATATTCTTTTTATCACACGGTCTTTTCATTGGATGCTATCTTAAGACATCGCCTCTATTAATCGTTCTATTGGTTGATATTTTTAGGCATTCTTATCCGAACCTTTTTATTGGTCGGTATTCTTAATTGGCATTAAATCAAAAGCGATTTAAAATTCGCACATTTTTTTATGTATTAAATTTTTTTTAAATAATTTGACAATGCCTGGAGGGGGGTTAGAATTTGCGTGCGAGAAACCAAAGGAGAGGAACCCAGAGGACCCAGGTAAAAGTGGATTAAATGTGGGGTAAAAGTGGGGTAAATCTGTGAAATTTACTCAGAGTACGTGTAGGGTAGAGCTGTAAAATTACTTGATGAATGACCAAATTACTTGCAAAATGTAATTTTTAATATTAGGTTATTAAATAAGTTTGTGCTCAATTTTTATTTGTTCAAAATTTTTTCTTTGGTTTATGAAATTTGTTAAAATTGTAAATACTACCCTTCTGCAGTTTATATATGCACCCTTCTCCCAAGCCTAGAGTTTATATGTAGATTCTTTGATCTCTCTTGTACCCTTCTGCCAAGCCTTAATCATACGTCGTATTTCTTCCCCCTCTCTTCGATGTACCATTCTTCCATGCCTTAAATATTCCTCCCATCTATCGTGCCCTTCATCCAAGCCTTATGTATTGCTCCCACCTATCGTATGTACCCTTCTCTCAAGCCTTAATCATACTTTATATTCCCCCCTTGACGTACTCTTCTTGCAAGTGTTATCTTGCCTTCCCTCACCCGATGTACCCTTCTCCCAACCTTAATTGTACTTTATATTTCTCCCCCCATCCAATGTACCCTTCCCTAGCCTTATGTATTCCCCCCACTCTATGTACCCTTCTCCCAAGCCTCCCATCCATCGTATCCTTCTCTTTAGCCTTACGTCATTTTATTCTAGATCACGTACTGAAGGCGTTACAGAGTCTTGAATCCACGGATGATAAGCTGTCGTCTCTTTGTAGAAAGTACGCAGAGTTACTTGAGGATCATAAGTCCATACAGAACCAGTTTAAACAAAGCCAACGATCGCTCTCTGTGGTACGTAGATTGTATTATATTTTGCATTGATATTCTTTTGTATTGGTGTTATTTTGTTATATCATTACTTTGTATTATGTTGTATTATTGTATTTAGTTGTACAACATGTCACTAAATAGATTTTAGCGCTGATGTGACGTTCAGTTTATAATGCATCATTTAATAGCCTTTTGTGCTGATGTGACTTTCAGTTCACACAAGCTTGTCGTTAAATCTCTGTTTGGTGCTTATGTGACATTAATTCACAACATGTCAATAAAGAAATTCAAGCAATCTTATCCCGACATACCCAATTAGTGCTGATGTGACGTTTAATTCACACAATCTCATCCTTACATACCCATTTAGTGCTGATGTGATGTTGTTGTCTAGCTATCGCGAGAGAAGGATCAGCTGCAGAGTGAACACAGCAAAGCGGTGCTGGCTAAAAGCAAACTCGAAGGTTTGTGTCGAGAACTTCAACGACACAATAAACTCGTAAAAGACGAGAGCATAGCGCGAGCGAAAGAAGACGACGAAAAAAGGAAAGAAGTTACCACTAAATTTCAGGTAAAAAAAATCTTAATTTAAAAAAAATTCAAAGAAATTTATTACAGTGGAAAATTTAATAAAAAAAAATTTCGGAAATTTTTGTGAATAAATTTTGAGTTTTTAATTTGCGTTTTGCTGCCCCCCTGTCATTCCAAAAAAAAAAATTATTTGCTGGGTTAAGAGTGAAGCGTTCACTCATCACTCTGTACATTTAGTTTAAAATGAGTCGCAAATTAGACACAATTGTGCTGATGTGACATTACGTAAATTAAACGAAATTGAGTGTAGTTAAATTTAGTGTTTTATGATCAAATGCTTAAATTACGGCTAATTTTTTTCATTTTTTCTTTTTAATTTGTTTAAAATGCATATTTTTTATACTATTCGAAAACGTCATTTATTGTTGTTTTACGTTCTTTCTTCCCCCTTAACTTTGTCATCCCATCGTACATTTATCCTTTATTCTTGTTTGTATTCTTTTTTCTCTGTTTAAACGCATCATTTATTCTTGTTTTATGTTCTTACTTCCCCTATAACTCTATCATCCCCCGTAACTCTATAGTTTATTCTTGTTTTGCGTTATTACTTCCCCTGTGGTCATGGTTGTTTCTCGTAACTCTACTATTTATTCTTGTTCTGCGTTATTACTTCCCCCGTCGTTGCTATTTAGACAACGATAAACGATATTCAAACGCAAATGAATGACCACTATCAAAAGAATACGGCGCTGAGAGAAGAGAATCTAGAACTTGCTAATAAACTGAAGGGACTTATAGAACAGTACGAACTTAGAGAAGCGGTAACTTTGGCTTAACTCTCTTAATTTTATGATGCATATTAACTGTGCTAACTTTCTTAACTTGCTGATGTGTATTAATTATCTTAACTTTATGATGTGTATTAAATCTTTTAACTGTATCTTTATTAACTAGCTTAACTCTCTTAGCTTAGCTCTATGACTTATATTAATTAGCTTAACTGTGTTAATTGTGTGAGCAGTGCTAAACTTTGAAGTGTTTTGACTTGTTTTTAACTTTTCCTTTAACTTTTTAAACTGAGGTATAATATCTCTAACTGTGTTAACTGTGTTAAGTTAATATACTTAACATAGTTAAGTGTCGTAAGTGTGTTAACTGTATTAACTGTGTTAACTTTATTAACTGCGTTAACTGTGTTTAGCACATAGATAAGGTGTTTAAGTCCAAGGATATAGAGGCTCAACTGTACGATGCAAGACTACAACAAGCAGCTCTACAGATAGGAGAGGAGAAAGAGAAGCATCTACATGATAAACAACAGGTGAGGGAGAGAGAGGGGGAGGGAGGGAGGGACAGAGGGAGAGAGGGATTAATTAAGGGAGGAGGGATTAATTAAGGGAGGGAGGGTAGGAGGGCAGGGATAGGTGATCGACTGATTGACGGATTGATTGAAGGATTGATTGAGTTAGTGATTGACTGATTGATTGAGCGAATGATTGACTGATTGACGGATTGATTTATCTAGTTATTGACTGATTGAGTAAGTAACTAACTGATTGAGTTTGTGAGTGATTGAGTAAATGATTGATTAATTAAAAATGATTAGAAATGATTAGAATGATGATGATATTTCTACACCTAGTTAATGAGGGAGGCCTTGGAATCACAGAAGACTATAATGCTTTTAGAAGAACAAGAAAAAGCTCTAAAAGCTCAAGTAAGGAGCTTATTTTTATTTATTTACATACTTTTATCATTTTGTATTTTATTTGCTATAATTATTTATATATTTTTTATATCTGCCGGTTGGGAATAAAAACTATTTGGCTTTTTATACGCGCTTGCCCCCCCCCAACATTCTCAGAGAAGTTTTTGTTATTGCTTTAAGAATTAAATGTTCACTCATCACTTGGTTTCTATATAAACAATTCACACTGTGTTACTAAATAGACACCTTTGTGCTGATGTGACATTAGGAAAGAAACTAAATAATCATTTGTGCTGATGTGACGTTAAGCAACGACTCTGGTATTATATAATCTTTTGTGTAAATAAATTTTATTTTCACTAATGACTAGTTTGACAGCATTTTGAATAAATTGTATTTTTAAAAATATATTGTATATGAATGTTAAATACATATTTGAGTACTAAATACATATTTGAATACGAGATACATATTTGAATACTATACGTATTTGAGTCACATATACATTATATATGTATAATATATAACAAATACTATTCGTATTTGAGTCATGAATACATATTTGATACTCCAGGTAGCGATGTATTCGGAGAAATACGATGATTTTCAAAGCACGCTAACGCGAAGCAACGACGTATTTACGAGCTTTAAAACTGAAATGGATAAGGTACGCTTTTATTTTAATAAAATACTTTAATTTAAAATATTTACTTTGTAAAGTTTATATTAAAGTGAAGTTTTATTCCAAACAATTTGTTTATATATTGTTTTTTTTTTTGGTTTAAATATATAAGCAAATAAATAACTATTTGGTATCAAATAATTGAGTTATTTGATAAAATGTTGGTCATTGACCTGCTATAGAGGTCATTGACCCGCTGTAGAGGTCATTGACCAGCTGTTGAGGTCATTGACCCACTATAGAGGTCATTGACCCGCTATAGAGGTCATTGATCCTTTATAGAGGTCGTTGATCCTTTATAGAGATCTTTGACCCGCTATAGAGGTCATTGACCCTCTATAGAGGGCATTGACCCGCTCTAGGGGTCATTTACCCGCTTTTAGAGGCCAATTATAAGTGACTTATAGTGACTTTAAGCGAAATAACCTTTTTGTGCTGATGTGACGTTTGTGCGCGCTAGATGTCCAAGAAAATAAAGAAGTTAGAGCGCGACACCACGATGTGGCGACAGAAATGGGAGAGCAGTCAGAAAGCGCTCATTTCTATGGCAGAGGAGGTTAGAGTGATTCACTGGTCACTTCAATCACTCGGTCACTTGTAACTGTAGTGACACGTTCACTTGTCACTTCAAAAGTGAACGCATCACTTTAGTGTCGCGTTTATTTGTCACTTCAATCACTCGGTTATTTGTTACTTCAAAAAATCGTTCACTTATCACTTCATTCGTGCATCACTTCAATCATGCAGTGACTTGTCACTTTAAAAGTGAATGCATTACTTTAATCACGCGTTTTTTGTATCACTTTAATGATGCTTTCACTTTGGTACAGTGTACCCAGATAGAAGGGTACACTGGATAAATAGACAGACAGACAGATAAATGGCAGACAGACAGATACATAGACAGATAGACAGATAGATAAATAAATAGACAGACAGACAGACAAATGGCAGACAGACAGATACATAGACAGACAGACAGACAGATACATTTCATAATTTACATGTTACTGTCACTTTGTGTACTTATTTTTTTCAGTCACTTTCTTTTCATCCTTTTCTTTCCATCACTCTATAGCCATCACTCTATATCAATCACTCTATATCAATCACTCTATATCCATCATTCTATATCCATCACTATATCCATCATTCTATATCCATCACTCTATATCAATCACTCTATATCCATCACTCTATATCCATCACTATATCCATCATTCTATATCCATCACTCTATATCAATCACTCTATATCCATCACTCTATATCAATCGCTCTATATCCATCACTCTATATTAATCACTCTATATCCATCACTCTATATCCATCACTCTACATCCATCACTCTATATCCATCACTTGATATCAATCACTCTATATCCATCACTCTATATCAATCGCTCTATATCCATCACTCTATATTAATCACTCTATATCCATCACTCTATATCCATCACTCTACATCCATCACTCTATATCCATCACTTGATATCAATCACTCTATATCCATACTTTCCATCTCTTTCTTTCCATCACTTCATTTCTGTGTCACTTATTTATTTCCGTGTTACTTTTGTTGTCATCACTTTTAGAAAGCACGCAGTGACAAGGACGCGTCACTTCTACAGAATAAGATCAGCAAGTTGGAGAGTCTGTGTCGCGCCCTTCAGGAGGAACGTAAGCGCTATGGGGCCACTGGGGGGACTGGGGCCACGGGGGGCGCCCCCATCAGTCAATCAGGCTAGTTAATGTTCTGATTATCTTATTACTTTACTAATTATAATCTAATTATGATATTAGATAGTTTTAATAATAATATACCAGGCTAGTTAATGTTTTAATTAATTAATTACTTTAGGAATAAAATACCAGACTAGTTAACGTTTTAGTTGTGGCATGGACGGCTGAGTCAACCGTGGAGGAATTTTACACAACCTGGAGTTGAAACCTAGTTTGCTAACACAAGAGTCTGATCTGTCAACACTAAACCCTTTTTTAAAACTCATTGATAGTCAAATCAAAAAAGATTTTTTGTTGAAATATAATTAATGTCATTTTTCTCAATTTAATTTTTGTTTTTATTCCACAGACGGCAGCTCTAATCAAACTTCCGATTCTTCAAGTTGTGTGGAGAAATCTCCCACCCCATCCCTGCCTTCCCCCTCCTCCCTCCCCCATGATGCCGTTACCCAGGACAACGGATATCAAATCCTCGTAGCAACGGAAACTCCGAGCCTAGTTCAGGGTGAAACCGCGGCAATGGTTGCCATGACAACCGAAGACGAAACCATAGCGACGGTTGTCACGATTACTAATGAAGAAACCGTAGCGACGGTTACCACGAGTGATGACACCGCGGCAACAGTTGCTAAGGGCATTGTTGAGGAAATATCGAGCGTTGCCGCAGAAACGGATAACAGCGTTACCGTAACAACCGGAGATGAACCGTTTCCATTGGATACCGTTCAGTTGCTACCGGATCCGGATTCGAACGAAGAATGACAGTTTTGTAATTAATTAATAATTAATTAATTATTAATGAGTTTTCTTTTGATTAGAATAAAAAAGTATTCAATTTTTTTTGAATGAATATATAATAAAGAGAAAAAAAGATTATAATTACTGAGAAATTAAATGCGATTATTATTAATTGTATTTTTATTATTTTATTATTTAAATGGAAAATATTGATAAAGTTTGCTGTAATTTCGTGTCAATTTTCGAATATATAATTTGATTAGAGCAGTTTTTAAGTTAAGAGAAGAATTTCAGATTTGGATTTCATAGATTTTGCGATAATTCGATGATTTTCTGCACCCTTTAGCGCGACGTTTAATTAAAGCAACACTTTTTGGTTTCATTCGCGAATGATTGTAATGTAGACGTTAAGCCGTTGACTTGCTGCACCCTTTACTAAAAGCTGTTAATGTTGAAACAAAATGAACGCGACAAATTAGAAATATAACGGTATATTGTCAGCATTATAGAAACAGTAAAATAATATACATATACATAATAAAAATAATAATAAATAATAATATATTAGTTTCAGCGCAATAAGGTCAAATATACACGAGGCAAAACATGCAATAGAAAAACTAAAATGCAAACAAATAACCGACTGACTAAAAATAGAATTAAATAAATGTCTAAAGTGCTTACAAATATAATGCAATACAATATTGTCATCATCATTATTATCATCATCATTATGATAACATTTATTGTTTGAAGTCTTACTCTTTGAAATATATGTTCCTGATGTACCCTTCACCCAAGCCAATAATTAACTAATTTAATTTTTATAAACTATTACTGTATTTAATTTATTTATTTTTATTTAGTAATTAATTAATTGAATCGATCTTTAACTTCATAACGAATGAAAAAAATGGTCTAAAAATACATCAATATGAATTGGTCTTAACGTCACATCAGCACAAAATAAGTACCATTGTTTAGTGTTATGATTGACTGTCAGGGGGGGGAGGGGGGTACATTGAGGGGCCGTGAAATTGAAACTCCCCGATTTTGAAATATTTTTTGGAAATAAAACTTTCAATAAAAAATTCAACGAAATTTTTGAAAACTGCCAAAAAGTGCATCATTACAAGCCAGTATTTAAATATTATACAAATATATGAAAATAAAGTTTGAAATAATTTACAATACAGCGAAAATTGATTGATAAATAGCAGAGTAAAATTAACATAGTAACCTATAACTGAATAGTCATCTATAATCTAACAGTAATGTTTATACTAACTATTACTATAGTTAGTCCTCTAATTCGAGCAATACTCTACGAATACACTACCTACTATCAACGTCACATCAGCACAAAAGGCTGTGTAGTAACAAACTTGAATAAAATCGAAAAGTAATGTTCAATACATATATAAAAATGTAAATTAATTCTAAAATTTGAACCTAAAACCTGCGAGTTTTAGTCAAAACATCTCTATCACTAAAGCCAGCAAGCGACATACATATAGTACACATAACGATGCATATATAAGCGAGAATTGAAATGCTACGAAATTGCTTTTAGCACATATAAAGCACATATAATAAGCAGAAAGTTTAGCTTATAAATACAATGATTATGCTAGAAAACAGAGTCGGTATTTAGATTGAGAATTATGCAATAGATACACGTAATACTACATATTAATGTTTATATTATACCATATGCAGCATTGTACAGAGAATATACTGTACATCGGTAATGTGGATAAAACATTATATATACACAATAATGTATATATAACATTTTATATAATATATATAATGCATATGCACAATAATGTA
>JAQIXG010002770.1:0-16691 GCA_034700105.1 Oconnorella tubifera
TTGGTCTGCCTGTATTATCTTCCTAAATAATTTATAAAAAAAACAATATATAAAAAAATGGGGGGGGGGGGAATTGTCCCGGGGGGGAAATGTCCTACACTCGTTTATTAGATACAATTCATGTATTAGCTAATAAAGAAATCTACAATTCATGGCTAGCTTGGTGTGAACACTCATAAAGTATGAGAAACAACTCCCTAATTATCCCTTCTACAGAATTAAATAATCATTTCGAATAAATTGCGGATATTTATTAATACATCTATTTCTTTGAGCTATATAGTAAGTATATAAAGGATTTATAAGTCTATGTGCGCACAGTGTTAATTACTAACGATATTCCCTGATTATAAAAAAATTAATTAAAATATGGAAAACTTTTAATTATCATCGGTTCACAGGTCAATTAGTTCAGGTTTTTAATTAATTAAGTCTAATAGCAATTTCAAAATGATCGACGGATTTTTCATTAAGCTGGCTAAATCCAGATTCTTGAATAAAATAAAGAACGTGTTTCTATAGTGGATTAAATAATTGAATGATTAAATAAATTTGAGATTGGATAGACAATGGAGACTGAATGAATGAATGACTCAATAAAAGAGAATGACTCAATAAAAGATCGTCAGTAAGTAAACATAAGATTACGTGACTCACAAACATAGAAATGTCGTCAGAATTTTTGAATCCTTCAAAATTTAATTTTTTCGGACTAGAATTCGGACTAGAGACTTTGCTAATTCAACCTTAATTTTAATCTATGTTGAATTGACAGCTTTAGTTGTGTGATTTTAACAATATCTACTTTCCGTTTGTTACTCTGGATACTGACAATTTGTATCTTTTTATATTCTGCGCTTCTATCTATAATTTCCGATTATCTATAACGTTATTTTTTCGTGCATTTATTCGATTGAGGCAATATCTTGTGTAAATAAATTACTACAGTTTATAAGCGTTTTCAATATATTGCGACTCTGATATTGTCACATACTAGATGCTTTCAGCTCTTGAAGCCAAACACCGTTGTTGGCAGAGCCTCTGTGAGTAAAAACAACAAACGATGAATCAGTGCACAGAGGCGTTAATGACATCGCGCATCTCACTTCGAGTGTCTCTATGCTAGTGTGTATGTACGTTCGAGTGTCAGCGTGTTCAAACGTCTGTGTTATTAGTCTTTCTCCCCGCGTGTTAGCTGTCTTCTTTTACGATGTTGCGCATTAACTGCGGCTATAAGAGCGATGGGCCTTGCTCGGTAAATGTATTTGCTGAGAACTGAACCTGGGACTAAAAATGAAGATATATGATGCGCTGTGTGGCGAGATAGAGACAAATAACAGCATATGTCTCATTGCGTTAGCATGGCATTAAGCGATATTACACTTCTTTGGTATACAGTGCTAATTATTGCAAGATTTTATTACTGCATTAAAGTATCGTTAAGTTAAATTGAAATCTTATATCACTATCGTTTACTATATTGTACACACAACAATACACTGTTTGTATTGTTGAGAAAGCAAAGCATAGTATGTATTTCTGGATTATTGTAATCATTGATCATTTTTGGATTATTATGCCATACGTAATACAGTAAATACGGTAAATAACAGTGCATGATATAATGCAACTCTTAAAAATTCCATAATGTTAATTTAAAAATATAATTGTTCACCATAAACATTGTTTGCAAGTCACATTAGTTACTCGATAAACGTTAAGCAACATCAAACAATGGCTAACCTATGGAGTGAATAATGCAACAATCCGCAATTTTCAGCCTTGGAAGTTGAAAATCTTTAAGCTGATCTTGCGAAGTTTAATAACTTAAATATAAATATCTTTTCTTACTAGCTTTCACTACGCTACGCGCCCATGACGTAAATAATAAGCCTATTAACGTTAATTCTAATAAAATAACCTAAATCCCAGCCCAGTTAGAAGCTAATGCGAGATTAACGACAGTTGTTAACCTTGTGCTTAACCTTGCGCGTTGATTCCTCGTGAGAGTTGATCCTTTCGCGCTCAGAATCATTCCTGCTGACGCCTTCCTTGCTCGACTGATCCGAGGAAAAGACTAGAGTCAGTCCATTACACAAGCCATTTAGCAGAGTTGAAGCGAATGCAGGCTTCAGCAAAGCTTTCTGTTCAGTGGAGTGATTGTCGTTGAGCTGTGACCTCGATCTAATAAAGCTACTTTATGTTTCGCATTAACTGTATGCTTCATTTAGGGACTCGTTATGTATTACACTCAAACATTGAATTTCCATATAGAATCCAAATTACAAAATGAGCACTTTTTTTACTGACGTATTTGCGTATTAAGTTTAACCAAGAAGATTGTCTTTATTCTCATTCAGATTGTTTTCATAGTCATGATTTATTCCCACAGGATCGGAAATGAAATCTTAGTATTTCTATTGTGAAGTCTAATCCTGACCTTATTCATATTTCAAATTGATAAATATTATATGATATTGAAACACATCGATGAATATCCGTTTATCTGTCGACGAAAATGTTATTTATAATAATTATTAAAGTTGTTTTCTTTATTGATTCATCAAAATTACCTAAAGAAGGATTATAACGTAAAATAAAGATATAATGACATTATGATATAATGTTTAGCGCATTATATTTTATATTAATACGGTGTTAATGTACAAATTCAAATCAGCATTGGCTTGATATTTCTATCTCTTAAAATTCTAGTATTGAAAAATGATTTTGATAATTCGATGAAACTTTACCCAAACAATTCAATGTTTATAGAATTCAGATAATAGCAATATTACAATTATATCTCTATTGATTCTGATAGTTTTCTATTGAAAATAAACAATTAATATAATTTAAAATTGTTTCATCCATATAAATTGCAATGTTTTCTAATATAATACTAATGCTTTTTTAATGGAAATGACCAGCAACTCTCTGATGACGGAATAGTTTCGCGAACGCAGACCTATTCATATTTATTCGAGCTTGCGGTTCGCATCCATTGCGACGGTTTATTCCCCGCTTACGGTATTCAATTGCAATGCATAATTTCCCTTGCGATTGACATCTTCCGATGGGACCTGGCCGCGCCGAATAATTTATGATCTTGGTTAGTGAACCCAAAGTGTGAATGTCGCTGTTGGTATGAAACTAGATCTTTCAATGATCTTTTCATATCTTTTAATATACACCGACAGTTATAATTGTCAAGCTACGACGATCGCTTAATCAGTGAGAGACGATGCTGTGATAGCGTGTTGACTTGAATAATGCAAGAAAAGTAGAACAACATTCCACTATAAATGAACGTATTAGAGTAGCCAATCAAAAACTTTTCTAATATTATTTTATTATGATTAAAATAAGTGATATCGATATGTATAATACTTTATTATATAATTGGTTTTCAAAATGTATGGATATTGAATAAAAATATATGGAATATATATATTATATTTAGATTCGTTTAAAAATGGATAACCCTCAAATCAAATATAGTAAATTCGTAGAAAAGATAAAATAATTTTAATTTTTAACATTTATAGCATCCGGTTAATAATTGTACTGGATACACTCTAAAATCTCCGAGCATATCATCATAAAATTTAACTTGTATTTAACTTGTATGCATATATCGTATTATACTGTATAATATTGCATATGTATATTACAATTTGATAGAAAATTGATTGAGAGAGCAAACGAATGGTTGCGGAAGAATATAGACGTCCAGCTAAAGACGTGCGAGACAATCACGTGGATGTCACATGACCGTAACAACGTGGGCGACAGCGAACAGATGGTGCTGTCGAAGAGTATCGTTGAATCTTCACAAACTTTCTACAGGAGAGGTCTTAGGTAATTAGCTTTTTCGTCTGTTTAATAAATGATAATTTTTTCAAATAATATTAACTGTTCGTTAAGTCGTATCTGCATTGGAGTATTTGCATTTGCGAGTTTCATTGTCCTGAAATACTTGTAAAGGTTCTTTTTTAATTTAATGTCTAATACTTTATTATATTTAAATTGTTTGGTTTTTAATAGAAAAACTTTAATTAAGTTTATTTAAAATGATTCAGCTTATAAAACTAAGCACATTAAAACATGAAAGTAATTATAAGAAATAGTCTATTCTTTCGGATTTTTATATCAGATTCTATGTAAGATTGTTGTAAATAATGTTATCGCGCTTTTTATTTATGCTATAATTATTCAATTGCTTTTTCATAAGCTTAAACCTGACAGTTCTGCTATATACTTGATTATTATAATTCCTACTATTTGCCTCTGATATCCTGGACTAGTAATACAAAATTTAAACAGGATGAAATATAGGATGATGTAATTTAGTTGTACTCCTAATTCCTGTGTTGATCACGTGCTATAGGCTATGGCTTGGGCCGCATCAGGCCGGATCCAGATACCAGCAGACTCTGGCTTTCACGGACATAGTACCGAACAGTGGTGACACAATCCCGAGTCTGATCGCACGGATCAATAGAAAGGCTGAGCATAAACAAATCAAAGGTAAAACAACTTCTGCTTTGTTTCATTTCTAATTAGTCATTTTCTACTTTCCTCTCTTTAATCTATGACTATCAAAATTCACTGGGAAAATTTAATTTAATTAGAAATCATTGATAATAATAATGACAAGTTGTGCTTTGTTATACTGTGCACTTCGTTTAACAAGGTGTTAATTCCAACTATTACTCGCTATATTCTTTGTTGCAAAGTAGACGTATACTTAATTCAATTCTCAAGCTTTTAACCTCGTATTTTGATTTGGATTATGATTTTGAGTAGCCAATACATTCTGTTTTAATTTCGTTGTTAATTATACTTTAAATCGATTTTTACCTGTTAAATTAGTATTATTAGCCGCCCAGTCTTTCTGTTTCTTTATTCAATTTGGGAATTATATTTGATATTATTGATAAAGTAAGTGCCTCTGAATATTCGGTTTAATATTATTTTCTAAAAGTAAGCATTATTTTGAGTTCATGCTGACGAGTTATAAATTTTAAATATGAATTCATTGATCGAAAATTGATCAGTGAACAGGTACATAATATCGACGAGTTTTTGAAGCAACCTTTTTGATCATAATGATTAATTAATATCATTATATGACATTGTGTCATCTAGATCTAAGCATTAATTATAATTTATGCACATACTAGGCACTATATATACATCACACCAAGTATCGATTGCTGTACACTGAAGAAGTTATGGAAGTATTGATCGCTAGAAAAAATATTGACGAGTTTTAATGACCAGTACTCACTCTTCTGTAGAAGATTCTTCGTATTAATCTACCGTGACGAGTGCTATTTAAAAAATAACGTATATTTTCGATCTCTTTTTACAAATGTTACATTTAAAGTTTTTCTTCTTACCAAAGATTGCAAGATTCTCGCGTGTTTATATTTGTTTTAACTAAATAAGAAAAAAATATTATTGTATATTAGCCTAGTGCTAATATACAATAATTTCAGTTAACATATATTGCATTTACTTTATTTCTTGTTTGGTACGTTTTTGCTATTTTGCGAATAAAATTCATATATATAATTAAATGTATCGAAAAACATTAAAATTTGTATATACAATTTAACTGTTTTTTCCCATTATATATTATTTCTAGATAATTAAGTTATAATAAAAAGATTAATTGTTTACCATTAATTATAATTTAAACCTCAATTGAAAACGTCTAATGTTATTTACAATAATTGAACTACGCTGATTCAATTTTCTAGACTCGCTGATCGATATCAGTTTATTTGCTCGAACTTTTATATGCACTAATGTGTACAGATAGCGAAATTTATTTCTTAATTTTATTTATATATTTTGCGAAAACGTTATTTTTTGCATGTATTTTTATAATATGTATGTTATTTCGGCAAGGCCAACTTAAATTGAAGTCTAATTTTTGCTTTTTATCCTATCTGTGTTACTATAAAATATAAACTTAACTAATTGATATAACATCAGAAATTTACATGAAATTTTCTTGATAATTTTCAGTCTGCATAACATTCTGTTATCGAATTTAGGCATGATTTATAAATAACTTCATTAAATAAATTAACATATCATAACATTCAGTTCTATTAATTTAGAACTAAAGATCTTATCAATTTACAGTGGTTGGTTTATTTAGAAACTATATAAATACCCAAGTGTAAATATACTGTCAACGTGATTTCTTTTCAAGAAATATAAATATTTTAATATCATTCATTTTCGCCTTATACTATACACATATGTACGCCAAATGTCTATTGTATTAAAAAGGAAGGGTCATAACAGTTGAAACGGTCGGAGTGCCTATAGTGAAGGGTCGTCTGCAGACAGCGTCCACGCGATGGACTGAAAACGTTGACCAGGACATTCCTTATGCCTTCATTTTACGAATATATACCAGCAAAGATACAAGCAGCCGAGCATTTGCACATGACAGAGGAGCGATCGGTGAGTTTGTCTTCAACGTGTATTCTTTTTTCATAATTCATTTTCACAAAATTGTTCTTTTTCAAATAATTTTTACATTTTATCATGATGTTGTATTGTTGCGCTCCGCCAGTGAATCACCAACTTTGCGTTTACATGGTTTAAGCGTATGAATATAAAAGTAGTCAATTTTTAAAACGTACTAATTTGAAATGTTTTCAAAGATTGAAAATATGTATTAGAACTAATGAATAGAGATATAAATGAAAATAGAAATGGAATGAACATTTTTGCATGTGAAAAGGCGATTTAGATTTTTAGACTTTACATGTCAAAAAGTAATGTAGCTAATGCTCGAGACAAAGATAGCTCAAATCACACAATGCAGCAATGCGCTACAATTAATACAACATTAAATAAAATAGTAAAAGCATATCGTTCCAGATTATTTGAAGAAAAACATGGACGAAATAATGAGTAGAAAACTGAATACAAATAAATGTTAACTAAGGAATAGAAAAATACATTTACTTCAGTGATTAGGAATAGATAATGTAGACTTATTATATATTAAAGATGTAATTTAGTATAAAATCGAATGCAGAGAAAAAAATATAACTAAATGAAATTAATAATTGCATACTGAAAAGATCGTGTTAAAAGTATTTAATATATCTTGATTTCAATATATTTAGTGTCAATGTTATACTACACTTATAATTTGCATTGAATTGATTTTTTCATACATCTTCCAATGAAATGCGTTGCTAAAACATTTCAAAGTTATTCATAATTATAGATAACATATCTTCAAACTGCCTGTAATTTAAAATCAATACAAACAATCTCTAACTTTTACTCAGTACGAAATCACTAGCTATAGTCTATTAGGTAAAATATGAATTATTTTTTCTTATTTTACATTTTATTTACAAAATATATAAAATGCATCTAGTAAAATTTGCATAAGTTACATTTCCTGTAATCTTCAAAAAATCTAACACAAAGTAGCAGGATAATGAGCGCTTGAATATAATAGTGCAAAGAAAACAACGCCACAAGATAAAATATACAACTTGCTTACACCGCTTCCAGACTCTAACACTATCTGCTGTCGTATGTGAATTTATGATCAATCATTATTCTGAAATGGATGATAACCTTATTGCTCCTTATCATACTGAAAGTGGGAGAAGGAACCCGCTGAACTTCTCCTACTCGGCAGAGATTTAATTTTAATATCATGTCAAAAGCAAATATTAGTTTTTGATAAAGGCTTGCCGTTCCCTCGCCCCTTTCGATAAATCTGCCATTGCTTTCAGGCTTTTTTTCAGCTGCTTTATTATTGAACAATCTTAATCTAAAAATCTGACCCAAACATTTTTTCAATGACTGAAGAATAAATATATTTCTAGAATGTCATTCACATACTATTAAACCCCAGCGGTGATGAAACAAAGAGACAGAAATCAATATCGCCTTTTTCTGTGTACAGTCAATTTTTCTAGATCAATCGAAGTTAACATGACAGCTAGTGGATCTCATTCCTTAGAAAAACATGTCATATTAAATCTTGATAAATTGCCAGAAATAATCTATCATGAAGTCGTCTAGTTGACTTGCGAGGATACAGCGACGATTTACTTACTCAAGAATTGATGTTAGACATCGTTGTTGTTTTATTTTCACATAGTGGCCTTTATGGACACAATATTGTAATAAATACAAAGGTCCAGATTAAATTATTGGGATTTAGTCAAAAACTCGTCAAAAACTCAATAACTTGGATTCGCTGGTCGCTTATATCGTTTGAATTGTTTAATTTTGTCTGCTGAATTGAATTCATATTCCGATAGGCTTAGAGTTAACAAATATTTGTTAGCTTGATTAATTATGTTTAGATCTACTAAATTTACTAAAGTGTTGTAGCACTTCGATAAATATAGCTTTGTTCTTAATAATGGAAGTGTACTATTTGTAATATTTTTAAATTACGATGAATATTATGCCATATGGATTACAGTTCTTGTTTTCATTTAGTTTAAATTTGTTTCATAAAAATTGCATATAACATCATCAGTTTTTATAATGTTATAAAATTTCATTAAATATAAATGTTATTATAAATATTAAAGATTTCATAATATTATTTCATTTGTTATATAATATCGAAGATGGAACATTTGTAGGGATCAGAGATATAGTACCCTCGCCAATTGAGAATGGATATGAAGGTTTTGAAACTCTTATTGATAAGACAAACACTTGGCTCAAAGATCAGATTGATGTAACCATTACAAACATGCAATCTGTTCTCGTTCAGAAAGATAAGGGTATGTTAAACATCAAATTATAAGTTCATAATATTCTCTGATTTTGGATTTAGGGTTAAGCTATATAAGATGACATAGACCTGATTTAATCTTTTTACCAATCTGTTAAAATAAAGTGTTTAGTAGTAAGAAACTAACGTAGAAATTTGTCAGTAATAGTATTTTGTATGCTACTAATAACATTTTGCTGGAATCTTTGCTGATCATTTTAGCACAAGTCGTTTAATGTTTCATGTTTCATTAAAACTTGTTATAGTAAACCTAAAGTTATTGGTCATGCACACTATAAATTTACAATTGAAAGTTATTACACATTTTAAAAATATTACCAAAACACCTGATTTTAAACTCATGACTCATGGTGTTGTTGCATTTCATTAATAAGTATGTGTTACTTTTCAGGCAATTATTGTAAGTATCATTTTGTTACTCTTAAAGATTGTTCAACGTTAATGCTGTAATTATTTATTTCTGCTGATATCATTCAGGTCCTCATTCAGAAATGGGTAGCAACTGTTTCTATTCAATGCCCGGTATCACCAGCATTGAACCCGTTGAATTCTTTAGAATATTGCGAGTGGCCTACATCAAGAATGTGGGTGATACATCCGATGCCAGCGCCATCTATCCATTCACCTACGAGACATTTACACCGGAAGTAGTAAGGCAAAGAGACTCAGGGGCAACTAATCAAAGAGAACGTCTGGAAAAAATGAAGGAAACGTTTTCGAAGGTCATCGCGTTCCTTAGAAATTCGGGTAAACTTTACTTAGTTAAATAAATTTTTATCTAATTTTTATGGATAAAAATAATTAATTATTTATTTATAAATGTTACAATTTTGACAAAAATATGGTGCAGAAATAAGGGGCTTGTATTAAGTAATGTAAAGATTGCTTTTAAAATGTGTGCAGACGTGAAGTATATATATATTTATATTAAAAATGACTTATTTGACATTAAATAAGACTTATTAATAAAACACTGTACCTTATTCGTTATATTTCACAACATAATGGCGCGTTCAGAATATTTAATAAATGACATAGAATTAGCAATTTTGGATAATTAATTCAACATTCAACTGTAAATAATCAATTTCTGGTATATTGTCAATTTAAAAAAAATAATAATACGTCATTATTGTGCTGAGCCTTAAGATAGCAGATTAATCAATTTAAACGCTTGCTATTACTTCATGTTGTATTCTATGTAAGACATGAGCTAAATTTGTGATAAACACAGCGGAGCAGACAACAGTTATTAATGAAATGAGAAACGACTGAGAGAAACGTCCGATGATCCTTCATTGCATTTGTCTTGCTTATAATAAATTTATGCTCTACTTGATTTATGCTCTGTCATCATTCATATTGCCAGCCACTGCATCTTAGATACAAGCAAACTGTGTAACATTCGTCTTATATAATAATTATCAAAGTCTTCTCGTTACTTTATTCAATATTTTTTATTGAAATTTACATGTCGTTTCTCAGTTAATGAAGCTTAGTTACTTACTGCACAGTTTTTTTACACTTCATTGTTTTATTTAAATGATTTTTTAATACCTCTTGAAGGAATCATTACATTGAATACTAATTCTGTAGTCATATTTCACAATTTAAAAAATCATCTTATATTGTTTACATAATAATACTCTTTCATTCTATTTAAGTTAAGGTTAACTTAACTTAATTAACTGAACATATATCATTAAATGTAGCATATATTATATATTTTTGCTCATAATATGCTTAAAAGTAAAATTATTATATTTTCTTTTACTTTTTT
Organism: Oconnorella tubifera; assembly: GCA_034700105.1. Taxonomy (NCBI): domain Eukaryota; kingdom Metazoa; phylum Annelida; class Clitellata; order Enchytraeida; family Enchytraeidae; genus Oconnorella; species Oconnorella tubifera. The sequence goes on from JAQIXG010002770.1 coordinate 10,590, forward strand.
AATTGTTTATATTTAGACTCCATAGTATGAAATGTCATCTTTTTATTTAACGTTTAAGTACAGACAAGTACCATTGTTTTAATAGATATTTTTGATACATTAAAATACAATATTGCGAATGAATTGCTCGTTTGCGTTAATGATCAGGAGTTGATGTGATCTGCTCCGAGACGGTTATGAATCCCCTGCAGATGTACATAGAAGAGAGTGAAGCTGCTTCCATACACGACGATGAGATGCGATTTCTTTTTACAGTCAGGTGAGATCTTTTTTAACATATTTCAATCTCAGTAGTGCGCTTGAGGATAACTTGACTTTTTTGCAAAATACTTTTATCATATTTTCTGTCGCTAAAAATATATAAATGTCTTGACAATGAATTTTTATTACAACCTGCATTTTAAGCTTGAATTTATCACTGTTATATTTAGGCTCTTTTTGTCCGGTCAAATTGGCTCATTGGTTGACAACACCAGTACACGTATGATCAAACGGGGATCGCTTAATCAAGTCGACGCGGAGCTCGACTTGCTTCAGAAGGGAGGGGATAAGGATCCTAATGCTCGGGCTCCATTGTTTTTACGCCACGTCGTCGGCAGACAGTTTAAATACCGATGGCTCGTTTTGGCGCTTTCTGTATCAACATGTATGGCTGTTATTGTTGTTGTCAGTGTTGTGTACAGCAACCGATAGAGTTTCGTGTGCGAGATATTCTTTCTAAACTACAAAGCGAAGACGTACTATGTGCAGTGGTGAAAAGAACTTGCCTTACTAGTTGAAATTGTACTGCGTAGTTCACAACAGTCTTTATTCATTTAATTTATAGACAAATTTTAGAGGCATTCCATCTGTAGTGTGTGTGGCGGAGGGAGCATTTGAAACGTATTTGATACAAGATAAAATTTATATATTGCGTCATTTCGATTGTATTCTTTAAAGAAAATATGTTGGTAAAATATATCAATATTTATCCATAATTATTTACTAGTATATTATTATTATGAAACTATAGTAAATAGGCCCATTACAGTATACATTAGTGTTATATCTGACGAAACTGCAATGCCTTTTAATAATTCTACTACAACTTTTAAATTATTGACTTAATAATTATCATCGAAATAATATTATCGAAATAATAATATCATTAATTTCAAATCGTGAACACTTCATAACATTTTGAATTTATACTTGTTATTATTATTCAATTTGTTAAAGGTCACAAATATTGAAATAAGAATAAAATACAGGAAAAACTAAAGTTCCAGAAGTACTAGACTTGTGATGCTGTATACAGTAATGAGAAAGCACTGAAACTGACGAAACTCAGACATTTCATATATTATTCATTATCTTGCCTATTTTAGATCTAATCAGCTTATCCATTCTATGTCTATCTTTGATCTTCTTTGTAATGATGTAATGTATAATTTAATGAAACAAATATAATTTTATAACCACTTGTAGCGTAAATGTGATTTTCAACAATAGCCACTATATTTGCAAATATTGATTGCGTTTATCTGCGTTTATCAAGACGTTTAAACTCTATTTTTTATTCAGAGGATAATGAATTTAATATCAACATTTCGCATTATAGTATTTTTACACAATGAATTCTGTTGATTGGTATAATGCTGAAATTTTAAGTAGAAATACTGAATATATATTGAAAAATCATATATACAGAGTGCAATTTATTCAGGATTAATCGTTATTAAGTATTTATTGTTTTAATTATATTTAACTTTAACATTGACTAACATTTAATATCGACTAACAGTCACTTTATTAACCTTTATGAAAGTCTGATTCGTCTAAAATAATAAGCAGGAAACATAAGATATTATTTTTTTAGAGCATTTCAATAAACTGCTGTTATTAAAATAACTAAATTATACGAACTGTTTGGGGGTGATTCAGCTATTCTCATTTAATCATAGTTTTTTATTGATTATTTATCATCATGTGCATTCACTTAATTTTACTTTACAAAATTTTGCGATCATTATGATCGCTGTATTGTCGTTTCTATAATCCATGTTTTATAAAGTAATTAATACCGTTGTATAAATTATGAATTGTCTTTCTTTAAATGGAAATGAATCATAAACAATAGCTTAACTGTTTCTGGTTGCTATTGACAAGAAAATTTATGTATCGTATTGTTGCTTGCAAAAATTAACAGCATATATTAACAGAATTTATGACAGCAGCAGGCAGCAGGAGACTAGCTCTGCAATTTTTCTGTACTGTCATTTTATTATTCAACGCAACTGTTGCTACTGTCGCCTATTTAATTATTCGCGGCGCTCAGATGCATTGCTCGTACGTGATAGTTAAGTTAATGGAATTCGCTAAGTAGCTTTATCATCGTTTTTTGAAATATTTGATTATAATATTGTTTTTCGCAGCATGTCTTCATCTGCATATTGAATGGCAGCTTTTAATTTCTTTTTTGGTATTCCTTTTGTCAATTAAATGCTGCCGAGTTATAAAACAGATTGGCTTGCTACCTTTTGATCAGTACTAATCCTATTCTTATTCTGTAGTTATTTTCCTTGCGATTACAAATTATAATTTCATGTGATTTTATGCAGATTATTTAAATTTAATTCTAAACTGTAAAGTTTTGATGTCATTCATAGAAGACAAAAAACATCATAACAGTTTTATTCCAGCTATCTTACTCTATTACTAATAAAATAAAGAGATAATTATTTCTAATTATATTTTCTTATTTTCTTATGTGATTTATGCCGTGATTAGTTACAATAAAACGGTTTGACATTTTATGTTAAAAATTCTCAACTTTATAATTTATAGTTTATACAATTATAGTTTAGCATCTTATAAAGCCTTTTAAAATAATAGCATGACGAAATCATTAATTTTAATTATATATATATCGATAAGCTACAGCTTAATCTGTATACGTTTGCAATATCAACCTATTTTTGTTTGTTATTTGTAATATCAAATACAGTGCTGCAATTAAAGACGTTGATTTACTGTTTCATTCCGTTTAATTTGAAAGTTATGTAAATAATTATGCTAACTCTTTATGTAATTCAGTTTTGAGTTGAATCTTAATATTATATTTGTCAACTGACAGCACTTATTTTTTAAGATGCTAGACGTTATTTTATTCTCTGCTATGATAATAAAGAAAAAATCGATTTAAATTATATCAAGTCCACTATAAAAACATCAACTTTGTGGGTTTTTTTCTAGTAAATTGTTTTCAACGAGCTCAATTTCTGTATAATCATGCTTGTATTTGACATATTATAATCTGTTTTTTGACTATATTAAAAAACAAATTCAATTATTTGTCATTCTCAGCGTTTTCTATTAATAAATAATAATTACAGTAATTGAATCTTAAAATACAGAGATGATTAATCATCTACTAGAGTAACAGTTAATCGTAAATCGACAAAGAAAATTATAAGTCAGTTTGTCTGGTCAAGTATAAACAAGAATGAAGCTCAATGAAGCTCTTTGAAAAATTGTTCAAAACAAGATTACTATAATTCTCAAAGCTGCAGATAAATGAGCATAATTAATTTAGACTAACCAGTTACTTCTAATCATATAATTTCTTAAATTAGTTTGTTCAATTGAAGATACTCTTTTCAAAATCATTCTAATCAGTTCTCAATAAAATCAATGCTAAAATTGAGTAAACAGGAATATTGCTAAAAGTTATGCTGCTTTTTGAAGATGTATAACTTTGAAACAAGTAATATTTTTCTACTGGAATTTTAAGAGCATACAGTATATAAATTTTGTTTATCTGCAGTCTCTTATCGTTCAAACTCCTTCAAAATTTGATTTTAAATTAAACTTTTTGGTAAAATGATTAATATTACGTTATGCATATTTAGACAATATTCATAAAAGGAATTTTCGTAATATAACTAACGCGTTTTTGAATATATATATACACTGTACAGTGTACAGTCTGATTCGCAATCACATACTGTAAAAATTAAATTGATGCTATGTGATTACAATTTTAATTACACATTGCAGTCAGGCCAATCGATAGACCTACTATGGGCAATAAATGATCTAGCACTATCCCATTGAAATGTAAATCGAGATAGAAATATATTCTCAACAGAATTAAAACAATGAAATTTATCGGCAAACACAATTTGCACGCTGTCTTAGTTCAATGTTTCAATAGCATTCAGTAAATTTATCTTACAACAATGAAACAGTGAAACAAAGAGTTTATTTTTCGGTCAATAAGGTCTGCGTTATATATGTGACAGAAAGATATAGAAAGAATTATCATGCTTCAATGTTGACGTGTTGCTTAGCGCTTTGTTCACGAGATCAATGCAGGGTCGTATAAAATGTTTGAAATCAAACAACAATATGCCGCTTCCTGCTCGTAGCTGCAAAGTATCTGAACCTGAAAATTTGCTTTGTATAACAAAGGTACTTACCGCCGTTGATATTTGAAATACATTTTGAGGAAAATTATAAGATTGGTTATATTTAATAATCAATAAGATTATTCCAAACTGACTATATTAATGGATAAATATAGACACAAACGTTGCGTTAATTTTTCAGCCAGAAAACATGCCATTACTTCAATTTGTCAATCCCAATCTTAAGTATATTACAAGAAAATCACATAAAAGTGAAATAACAATACAAAACTTACTCATAAAAAAGTTAATATCTATATGCCAGATTATAAATATTTAGCACTAATCATAATATACAATTGTTCAATACATAAGCAACATCATATTAATCAATCATAACTCATTAACCGAGAAAAGAATGAATATAAAAACGGAATAACGTATACAATGTACAAATTAACGGAAATGCTTTTTGAGGCAACAAATACAGTTCAAGTTTAATATTAATAAAATAGTTAATCGTTCAACAAGCTGGAAGCATCACAAATATATAGTAATGTGGCGGGCGGCTCGCGGGTCGTGTTGTCGTCTCGTCCACGGCAGAAAGTGGACAACGACACGGGATTTTTTTCGCGCCGCGTCGGGGATGAACTACTGTTTGACATGACTTATATATCAACAAGTCCGAGTACAAAGTATTAGGATCCGCAATTCGCGTATATTAAAAGTAAACAATAAAGTAATTACAAGAAATTAACTTAGATTAAAGTCTTTTATTATAAATTTCGTAAAAATTAACAATGATAATGTTCTTTCAAATGAGGAAGTAGTTGTATAGTTACAACAATTTAAAATCAACTCCGAGTCAAACTACAGTTTCTAATTCTAAAGTTAATAAAGTTCGACGACGAAAATATTCGTTTGGCAATCTATTAGGTGTATAGTCTGAGATCTCGTCCACTTGATCGCACGTCCTCGATGTTCCTAATCTCTTGATGAAGTTGATTTCTGGGGTACGGTGCCTGGTGTCCGGTGCCTCGTTCTTCAATGAAGTTGTATTCCGGTGTCCGGTGCCCGGTGCCTGGTATCCGGTGCCTCGTGCCTCGTTCCTCGATGAAGTTGATTTCTGGTGTCCGGTGCCCGGTGCCTGGTGTCCAGTGCCTCATTCTTCAATGAAGTTGTATTCCGGTGTCCAGTGCCTGGTGTCCGCTGCCTCGTGCCTCGTTCCTCGATGAAGTTGATTTCCGGCGTCCGGTGCCCGGTGCCTGGTGTCTCGTGCCTCGATCCTCGATGAAGTTGTATTTCGGTGTCCGGTGCCCAGTGTCTGGTGTCCGGTGCCTCGTTCCTCGATGAAGTTGATTTCCGGTGTCCGGTGCCCGGTGTCTGGTGTCCGGTGCCTCGTTCCTCGATGAAGTTGTATTCCGGTGTCCGATGCCCGGTGCCTGGTGTCCGGTGCCTCGTGCCTCGATCCTCGAAGAAGTTGATCTCCGGTGTCTGGTGCCCGGTGCCTGGTGTCCGGTGCCTCGTGCCTCGATCCTCGATGAAGTTCATCTCCGGTGTCCGGTGCCCGGTGCCTGGTGTCCGGTGCCTCGTGCCTCGATCCTCTACGAAGTTGATCTATGGTGTCCGGTGCCCGATGCCTGGTGTCCGGTGCCTCGTGCCTCGATCCTCGATGAAGTTGATCTCCGGTGTCCGGTGCCTCGTGCCTCGATCC
>JAQIXG010002771.1:0-16689 GCA_034700105.1 Oconnorella tubifera
GTATAAAATGTGGCTACGGAGCCGATGACATCGAGATATGTAGGTTTATACTCGAAACCGATTTATAGTATTTTAAGCGTTTGTTTCAATATAAGCCTAAACTTATTCGCTTTCTATAAAATAATGCTAGTTTAATTAACTTCTATGTTACTCAATTGCTTCATTAATCAATCAATGAGTTCTAATCAATAAGTCAATCAATGAAATCAATTAAATTAGTGTACGACATAAATGTGTTTTGTTAATATCAAAAAATATAGTATAAAAGTAAAAAATAATTAAATTACTAAAATAAATTCTTATTAAAAAATATAACCCGCTTAAATAATAATCCTAAAATTCCAAGTTATAAACCCCCCACACCCCCCTCCCCAATCCAAAATGCATTGTCTTTTTCTTTACCGTTGCTGGTTTATATAGCAAAGCAATGTTTTTAGTTCGAAATTATCATTTTTCTTGACAAAATTTCACGTAGAACTAAATTCGAACTGTCTTGTTTGAACTGAGAAGTGAATTATAACGAGTTCTGTACTCAGTTGTCCGCCTACTAATGCTGCTAAACTGGGTATAAAAGAACACAATTGTTTCTATCTTGCTCATTCTTTTGCAACATTTAAATACATACAGACATTGCTAATGGTAGGTAGAAATGGTAGGTTACAGGCATCGGAACCAACAGGTTCTAGCTTCGAGTCTCCTGATGAGAAATATTTCGCTAACTCGCTGCACCCTTTAGTAACGCTCACGAATATCGATTGCTGAGTAATAAGAGGTCGTTTTCAAACGATAAGATGAGAAGTTTGACGTTAACTTTATATGTTAAACTTACAATAAATAACAAACGTTAAACGTAGCCGTTAAATTAGACGTTAAACTTACTTATTAATCTTATTAGACGTTAAATTTAGACGTTAAAATCAGACGTTAAACTTAGACGTTAAAATTATTTACTAAAACTATGCATAAACATTGTTTGTTAAATATAGTAAAGTAAAATTTCTGTAAATTTTTTCAAAATAATCGTTGGGATTTTCAAATTGACTTTTTAGAATTTAATTACAATTAAGTAGAATACGTAGTTTAACGCCTAATTTAACGGCTACGTTTATCGTTTGTTATTTATTGTAAGTTTAACATATAAAGTTAACGTCTAACTTCTCATCTTATCGTTTGAAAACGACCTCTTATTACTCGGCAATTGATATTCGTGAGCGTTACTAAAGGGTGTGGCGAGTTATCGAAATATTTCTCATCAGGAGACTCGAAGATAGAACCTGTTGGTTCCGATTCCTGTAACCTACCATTTGGCTTACAGTTTTAGTTGTTTCTAGCATACATTACGATAGACACATTTTTAAAGTGACAACAGTCATTTAAGTTAATCAAATTGCAGTTGAACATAAACATTTCAGTAAAATTTAAGAATTAAGTTCAATATAATGTCAGTCAGTATACTTAAAAGGGTTAAAACGCAGGATCAATCAATCAATAAAGTTTAACGTCTGTTTAACCGTCGAGAGACAATGTCGCAGACAAATAAAGGGATGCAGCATTAACCATCTTGTTAAAGTGTGCTGCAAGCGAGTCAGCGAAATATCCTGCCAACAATTAATGATATGGATTCGAACTCTGGTCCATGGTCAAAGAAAATCTTAATAGAACCAACACGGCAATTAATTAATACAGTTTAAATTAACATATTTATTTAAGCTAGCAAATGATATAGCATTAATTTGTAATTGAGAATAATCATTATAATCTATGTAGTTTATATGGAAACAGTTTTCTCATTGTATGCTTATTCTATACCAGTCATATATTAGGCTATATTTGCTAGTTATATATTATAGGACTACTACTAGGAAATTAACCCGTGCCATGCACGGGTTAATGAACAATTAACGATTTAACGTATCAACGTGTCGTATCATATCACAACGTATCGTGCCATACAACGGAGTAACTTTTTATCTACAGAACTTCAGTCACTCTGGTCAGACGATTCACTTTTTATGCACGGGTTAAAAACGATGCCACTTATAATATAATATTGTATATAACTATTATACTATTATACTGGTTATATATTATAGTAGTTATATATTAAAGTAGTTATATATTATTTATTTTAAGCCAAAAATGATGACTAAGATGATGATTCAGCTATTCTGCCTAGTCTTAGTCATAGGCTGTATTTCTTCATACGTCACAGACAGCGGCGCGCTGCTAGATAGCCTGCTAGAGCAGGAGAGCTCGCTGCTACCCAGACGCGGTAGACGAGCCCGCGCCTACGCTAGCGATGACGCTATCAGTCATCTGCTACTTACCGGCGGGCTGAACCATCAAGTTAACGGGCTGCCAGCCAGCTTTAACGAGCCTATGAGTCAGTCAGCAGGCAGTGGGTCATCAGGCCGTAACGAGCCAATTACTCAGTCACTAGTGGGCAGTGGGCTGCGGGCCAGTGGCCTGCAGGAAGAGGCTAGGCTGGGCTTGGCTGGGAGAACAAAGAGACGCTGCTGGGATGTGACGGACGCCTGCTGCGTGTGGAATATTTGTTAGTGACGTCATTTGAAATGACGTTAAGATGATAAAATGACGTAATTCGTAAAGTATGGCGTATATTAGAGTGACGTGTATATATCTGGAAAGAATTATAACCTAATTTCAACGTCATGTGAACGTAATTAAGTTAAATCAAAAATGTTTCAATGTTACTCCAGAAAAACTTGATTCAAATAATTATTATTTCTATCAATATTGTTGTAAATAAATAAATGAAATTTAATTCACTAAAATTATCTGTATTTCAATAGTTTATTAAACTAATTTCATTGATGCATAACTTTGATTGTTGATTTATTTATGAAAGTAAAAAATGCCAAAATTTCCTTCATAGCTAATGTGACATTAAATGGAAAATAATAATAATATAAAAATAACAGCTATTTCGTATCAACGGACGTTGATTATTTTATTCACAAAACGACATAAAACAATTCCAATATTACAAATTCAAACAACGTATAATACTTAACGTCTAAATTACGGTCTATAAACGTTGACGTAGCTGTTAACTTAACGTCCTCTTAAATGCCTCAGCAATTTAGAGAAAAATCGTCAGGACTCGAATCAGGAATCTAACAGTTCAGAGTTCTGTGCTCTAATCGCTGGTCAACTCAGCATTTTTTGAAGCGTTCACTTATCACTGGTTTTATAAAAAAACATGTATACACAGTTCATAACGCGTCAATAAATAGACGCATTTGTGCTGATGTGACGTTTTGAAACAAACAAGCATCAATCTCTAATTCAATACATTATAAATAATATTCACAATATAGGCCTACTGTAATCTGAGAAATATCTTCTCAGATTTGAATAACAACCAAATATATTTAAATCATGTCAAATCATATTAAATCATGTTTAATCATGCTAAATCATGTTAATCATGATGCATAAACATAGTACCTTTACCATGATTCCTTAAAGAGACTCATCTTAATGTCACCAGATATATAAATCATGCTAAATCATGCTAAATCATGACAAATCATGCTAAATCATGTTAAATCATGACAAATCACACATGATTCGCGTGAGATAGATTCATGACAGTGACTGCCACCTCTTGAATGACGTCATAAGCGAACTGAACGTCCTTGGCCTTGGTAGATGCCGCACAGACAGCAAAGCGCAGGAAGTAGCTGCCCTTGGACTCTGAGGACACGAGGTGGATGCGACCATCAGCGTTGATAGAACGAAGCAACGTTTTGTTTAGATCATTGTCACCCTGTAACGTCACATCAGCACAAATTGGCATTTTGTTTCTTAGAATAAGGTTGTTTAAGAATAAGGTAATGGATTTGTTTAAAGTCACATCAGCACAAATTGGTGGTTTGTTTTTGAGAAGATTGTTGTGAGTAAGAAAATAGAATTGTTTAAAGTCACATCAGCACAAATTGGTGTTTAATGTCTGAATAGAGTGGTGTTTAAAAAGTTTAACGTCTGTTTAACCGTCGAGTGACGATGTCATAGACGATACCATTAGCAGAAAAAGATTATTTATCTTGACATATTTTAAATCTAGTTAGTACTTAATATTTTTACAAAATTCACTTGTCTCAACCTAGATTTGTACCCGCCACCTTCTAGTCGGTAGGCAGACTATCTACCAACTGAGCCACGATAACGTATGACGTTAATTAATAAAGTATTAGTCGCTAGATGGAAAACCTTTAGACGAAAACAAACAAGTCCCAAAGTAACTTGATGGGTTAATTCAAATAATTTGCTGTTTCTAATCAATACTTCAAATTCTTTCGCAAGGGCGACTTGCTAGAAATAAATTAACAACAATAACAATCATGCTAATATTGATTCAACGATCGATTAATTGATTTAATTAATGATTGATTGACTACTTAGTTGATTAATTGATACAGTACTTGAATGATTATTTTATTGACTGACTGCATAACTGATTAATAGATGAGCTAATCTAATGATTGAAATATTGATCAATTTATTGATTAACTGACTAATTAATTAGTGATCTATTGATTGATTGATTAATTGACTGATTAATTGATTGGCTGATTGATTTATCTGACTAATTAACTTATTTAATGATTGTTTGACCGGCTGGCTTTATTAAATTAATAACAGAGTGATTGATTCAGTGGCGTCACAAGGGTTGGTGTCACCCGGTGCGGCGCCACGCATTTTTTTTCTGCTAGGCTAAAATTTTCTGATGCGAAAAAAAAAAAATAGTAACAAAAACATCTTGGACCGAAATTATCCTCCGGAAACAAAGTGATGACCTTTTTTTGCTTCCTTACTTCTTTTACGATCTATTGAAGGAAGTATCAATTCATTGTGACCGTTCACATTCATTCACAGTTCAAGCATAAATGAATGAGCCCATTGTTTGTTACATTGTTATTCATTGAGTAATTGTTATTTATTTCTTTTCGAAGGAAAATTTCCATCCAAAATGTTTCACCCCCCTACGATGGTGTCACCCGGGGCGGCCCGCCCCTCCCCCGCACCCCCCTAGTGACACCCCTGGATTGATTGACTGCTAAATTCATTAATTGTTTAATTAATTAATTGATTCACTGAATAATTAACTGATTAATCGACTGATTAACTCATTCATTCACAGCTTAAGTGATTGATTGACTGATTGATTGATTGATTACCTTCCTAATATGTTCCTGTAGACCACTTAGTCCAAATAGTCTGAGAACGAACCAAAGTTTGAGAGATCTGAATCTTCTACCTAGAGGTATGCCCCAATGCTGGACAAACAAAATCACTTCATTAATGATTTCTAAATCACTTCATTAGTGATTTCTAAATGCTTTAAAAAGAAATCACTTCAAAACGTTACAAAGTGATTCTGTTTGTTCACTTAATAGTTTGCTCAGCGTCACATCAGCACGAATGAATGAATCTTTATACCGTTTACTAGCCAATGCATAAATTAGAATAAAGAATTGAATTTAATTTACATAAATTAGCATAAAATTACAAAACAACTTTGATCTAAATTATCATTCACGAATTGTCTCAAATGTTTCATATTCTTAAAGAGTGCAGCAAGTCAACACTGGGGACTCAAACCCGAGACCAATCGATTCAGAGCCCTGAGCTCTAACCACTTTGTCAAAATCAAAATTGTAAAACTATTTTTAAAAACAGTTTAAATTTCTAAATATAAGTGTGCAATACCCTGTAGTCTGGCATTTCATCTTGATGGGCGTGTTTTAAGTACAAAGGGTCAACATTGAAAGCGCTGACCATTTCACGGCTGTCCTTTAACCTATACAATCATTTAGAATCATTTTAGAATCATTTAGAATCATTTTAGAATCATTTAGAATCATTTTTAATCATTTAGAATAATTTTAGAATCGTTTAGAGTCATTACTAATCACATAGATTCTTTTATGAATCATTTAAAATCATTTAGAATCACATGGAATCACTTAAAATCATTTTACAGTTATCAAGAATCACATAGTATGTGATTAAATTCATTCATAATGAAGTAGGACCATTTAGAATCATTATACGAGTGTTGTTCACTAAGCGAAGATGAATCAATCATTTAGAAAAATGTAGAATCATTTTAGAACCAATCTAGACAACAGATAATGAAGATAAAAGATAATCTAGGTAATAGATAATATAAATATGATATGGTATAAAGAAGAAGAGTAGTGGATGCAAAATAGTCTAAAGATCGACTAGATAGAACGTTACCACATGGCGGAACAGTCAAAATTAATGAGCATCCATTTGTGAGGATTGAAATTATAAGACTCTGCAAACTGTAAAAAATTAAATAATACAAATATTTGTATTTTTTTCATTTTTAACAACATTTTGTTCTGAATATTTAGACCAAATTTTTGTCTACTCAAATTTCGAAATGTACTTCATGCTGTTTTAAAATATAAGCAATTTAAATACAATGAAATGCAGTGAAATAAAGTGAAATGCAGTGAAATAGAGTGAAATGCAGTGAAATACAGTGAAATAGAGTAAAATGCAGCGAAATGCAGTGAAATACAGTGAAATAGAGCGAAATGCAGTGAACAGAGTGAAATATACTGAAATACTATGATTTTTTTTATGAAATTCAGTTAAATATATTAAACTGTATTTTGCAATAAATCAAGTAATTTTTAAAATTAATAAATTTCTTGTAGTAAATTTAGTCTAAATATATCCTATATAGAATTTCTTATAAATCCAAATAAATTTGAAATATATAGGCCTAATACAACAATGAAATATAGAATACATAACCATACCTCGACCCCGTTGAGAATTGGTCTAAATTCAGGACAAATAAAAGCCGACCCTGCATAAGCCGCATCAATATGAAGCCATATCTGGTCTCTAACACCTTCAAACAAAAATAAACTTAAAATTTAATTTCACTAATATTTTATAATTATTTTCAAATTTATTCATTTTAAAATTAAGCCTTAAGTTTTTTTTCAATATTCTACATATATTGTCTATAGCAAAAATTTTAAATTTGCAACTTCATGTAAGTTTTTAAAGATTGTAAATTTGATTTCAGCTTCTTTAATTTAAACTCATATAATTCCTGAACAATTTTAACAATCTGCATCAAATGTTACATATCAAGTAATTAATTGCAATCGTTTAATGTTTTAATGTAATTTGTTTATCAATTTAATAATTTTTTATTGCAAATATGTATAATATATATATATCTGTCAACAACTGTGCAAACTTTTCGGCATTGCTAATAAAATCTGTAGAAGATATTTCAAAAACAAAGTTACAAATCAACAGCAACATTTTATAGCATGATTTTGAAGAACTTACATTCGGGTCCAATTTCCAACAAATTGTCAAAAGCGCAGGAGGCTGTCGTACCTAGTGTCGCCACACACTGAAAATAAGACAGTTATAAAAATATCAGTCCATTAATGTTGTTCTGTCTAGACTGTGTCTAGTCAGTCTAGACATCTGGCTAGACTGTCTGTCTAGACTTACCAGACAGACTGTCTAGACGGTGTGTCTAGACAGTCAATCTAGAATATAGACAGACAGTTTAGACTAACTATAAACTCTCTGTCTCTACAGTCAATTTTTAGACTATTTAGACTGTTTAGACTGCGTTTGTCTAGTGCCTAGCGTACTAGAGGTTGTGGACTTAGAGGTTGTGGATTTGATTCCCATAAGACACAGATCTTCTCACAATCTCTAAATTGTCCTTCGCTCTGTGTTGACTCAGTCGTCACTGAGTACACTGTATGCCTTCAATCAATGAAAAAAGATGAAGATGTGAGAAATAAGAAGTTATCCCCCCCCCCTCTCACTGCCCACCAACTTTGAAACACACACACTAAATGACCAGTAAACTAACTGACAAAGAAAGGTATAAGTCCGATGGCTTTATCTTGTTCTATGACGTCACGTAGCGCTGTACCACGCATGCATTCTTTATCATCTGACGTCACTTTATGACATTTAACCGAACCTAGTAGACTAGCGCGCTCTACTGACGAATGAGCCTTCACACAATAGACAGAAACTTATAGCATTCCATCTAGTGTATTATATATATACTTATAATTATATAATTCATTTTATTAATATTGGTTAAATGGTTGAATTATTTGATTATATTTACAATTTTATGATACTTGATATTTAAATATATTAAATTAATTACTAAATGATATTTACTAATAAACTAACCTGATCTGAGCAATACATTACAAGTCTAGACGTGTAGTCACTGATACACTCTGCTTTTTCATTATTATTTAAATCTAAACCTTCGTTCCGCAGTAACTTCTTTAACGTTCTTTTCTTTGCAGCAAGCAGAGATATTAAAGTAGCCTCACTTGCTGCACCCTTTAATATAAACATTCCAATTTATTCTCAAATATGGAGTGAAAATTAAACGTGAAGTCAACTTACTTGTTGCACCCTTTAGGAATTAATTTGAGACGTATTTACATTTAAGTAAATTAATAATCATACCCAGTTAAACAATTGTAGTTGAGGGAAAGGGTGAGAAAGAGAAACTCTGTAATCAAATGTTCTAGAAACATCATTTTAAAATAACAAATATTTATTTTTAATTGTGGGGGTGGGGGTGGAAGGGGGGGTAAATACCTGAATGATGCCACCCCCCGGTCCCGTGGAGAGAAATTGTTTGGGTAAATGTAGGAGACTAGCCATCCAGTCCATCATTATGACTTCTAGGTCTACACAAGCTGGACTCAGTAACTGAAGATTTATATTTCATCATTAGCTATAATATTACACTAATAACATTTACATTAAATAATTAGTCATAATATTAAAATTGGTTTATATCAATTGCTTCTCAGTTGATATTAATATACTTGTCTAAACTTTTGCTGAACAGTAAACGGTACATGTTAAACAAAGCAACAGCAAACAATAAACAATAAATAATAACAATAAACAGCAAACCGTAAACAATATTATTAAACAGTAAACACTAAATAATAAACAATAAACAATACAGTAAACAATAATTAAATAAATTTATACAAAATAAACAATAGACAATAAACAGTAACTATTAATAGTTTATATTGTTTACACTCTTTACTTTTATTATTGATTTCATTTTATTTGTTTGTGTATATATATATGTTTATTTATTTATGTATTTAAAACCAAGAAAAGTTTTGTATTAATAATATTGCAACAGATTGGAAAAATCGACTAGAACTGACGCACGTTTAAAATATAGTTTCAAGTTGGTTTTGAAACTCTCATACAACGTAACAATATTAAGCTTATAAGCATAAAGAAACTGAAATTATATTATTATAATTTAAATTTTCGCTAAAAACACGTTTTTTTATATTTGGAGGAAAGGTTGTTTTAAGACAAATTTTAACTTTTAAACGTCTTTTAAGCTAGTTTTTACGACACAATATAATTATAAATTGACCTTAATTCAAGTAATTTAGCGTGTAATAATAGGCCTACGCTGTTAGGTGCTTTATTCGGTTTGCTTAATTAAAATATATATTGCATAATATATTGATCTGTTATTAATTGCGTTAATCAGAAAATGATGAAATTAAATCAATAATAAGCTTATAACCGTAATTATAATTCAATAAAGTTTCCCCTTTAAAGCCTCGTTCATGACTTTGAATTAATTTTAAAAACTTCATGTAAAAAACTTTGTCGTTTTAGAATAAACATGGAAAATGTAATTTGCGAATGATATTTTTCTTTTTTTAATTAAATGATTATTGACTAAAAATATAAATTAAAACTTAAACATCAAGTTTTTACTGTTCATCACGCTTCACTGTTTACATTCTTGGAATCAAACGAAAAATACAATATTTGAAAAATACACTTATTTGAAAAATGGTATTAAATATTGAAAATGATTGTAAATAAAAACAGACGGGGTCATTTTGTGGGGTTAATTAATATATTTGGGTGGCTTTGTCGGGTCCCATTATATAATTTGACTTGAAGGTAATTTCTATTATGAGTAAACTTTACAATTAATTAATCAATTTACTTAATTAAAATTATTAAATAAACCTGTGCAGTTGAAATTCCCCCAACTGCATTGATTAAAATGTCAGCTATGATAACTGGGTATGAGTTCCCAGCTGGGAAGTAAGCATGAAAGTGTGGGCTATTCCAATGGGTTACCTAAAAAGTGACATTGGTTAAGTTGTTTTTAAAATTTAATATGGTCTTTATAAACATTTATAATAATGACTTTCATGAGCTAAATCAAAATAGAGTCAGTGAATTATTATTTTTAAATTAAAAGTCATTTATAACTATATAGTCGTTTAAGTACTATGTAGTACTAATCAATACAAAGTTATTTACTGACTCTATATACTGACACAAAATGACTATAAACAGAATTATTTAATGACTATGGATTTAATGACTATAATTTGATTGACTTTATAGAGTTAGTAAATGACTCTATTTAGATTCAGTAACTGACTTTGAATAGAATTATTGCATGACTTTACATAGAGTCTTTAAATTACTCTACAGATAGTTATTTACTGACTGTTTATGCATTAAGTAATTTAACACTATAGAAAAAGTTAAATTTATATAAGGACTAGTATAAATATTTAAACCTATTTACAAAGTTTAATTTCAAGTGACCTTACCCCAGGCATGATTACGCGTTCTATATCGTCGAAGACGTCTTTCCATTTTTCAGGCGTTTCCGGTGCCTCTGTAGGAATCAAGTGTTTTAAGTATCCAGGTTTAACCAGGGCCAAAGGTGGGCGCGCTTCTATTGATTCTAAATAATCAGCCACGTAGTCTATCATCTCTTTGGCGCGCACGCGGAACTCACTAGCATCCATCTTATCAATAAATAAGATGTTATTTTAATAATTAAATATATATTTTTATTAAATATTATATTGTAGTTCTTCTGATAGGCTTAGGGAGTAGCCCGTGTCTCTACAGACCAGTAAATTTAAGATTGATTTAGTTTCGTATAGTATCTAGTATAGAATGATATTGTAAAAATTACATTAGAATAAAACTAGATGTAATTTACGTAATCAAATTAAAAATGAACCCAGAATATAAATAAAATATATAAACAAAATATATAAACCCAGTATATAAATTATACGTCACGTTAAGATCACAATTTATAAAACGTAACGAAGCGTAATGTTACGTTATTAAAACCGATTTACTTTTCTATATATTTGGATAGGCAGTCTCTTGATTGGCCAGTTGTGAAAACTTTGCCATAAATATAATTGTCATGATTGGTTCAAAATAGATCAAGTGACATATTTTTTAATTAATCCTATATTGTTTGCTAAATATAGTAATTTTGACGTGTATATGTCTGTCTGTCTGTCTGTTTGTCTGTCAGCTTGTCTGTACCTGTCACAGGGCAGACAGACATTACTGATTTTAACAGAATCTAAACCTGAACTGCATGCATTTTTTTAATTAAACATCTCAACAAAAATACTTGAATTTTGTATATTAAAGTTGCTGTGAATTTCATCGTCTTATTAAAGGGTGCAGCCAGTTAGCGATATAGTGAGCTTTGACGGGATTCAAACCTGGACCTGTCTCGTCCGAATCCTCTGCTGAGTCTGCTCTACCTTTCAACAACGAGTTAGGGCTATTAACGGGATGAGAAGAAGGGGGGGGGGAGAGGGTAACACACCGCATTAAAGAAATAAAGAAAACGAAAAAATACGAAACTAAACTATTTTTTCTTTTCGTCAAGGATTGAACCCCCGTCGCCTTCTCCCCCTCCCCCCCGGTCAAATAAGGTTCACATCGATGAAAGCAATCTGCGGCCGGGATCGATGCCGGAACCGTGTTTCCGCCCGGAGGTAAATCTGCTTCGGCTTATAGAAGCGTCGTCGAGAAATTTATTCAAATCGAACGCATTAGGGTTTGATCAGGGAATTAGAAATTACAATTTGGTTTAAATGCGCGATTATTTTTATAGTTTGTGTGGGGGTGTGTGAGGGGGAAGGGGGTAGAATCGGGAAGGATGGGGGCCAGAAATAAAGGGAAGTTTTAATAGACCAGATAAAAAATTAAATGATTTTATTTACAATTCAAAGAAAAATGTAAGTTTTAAAATCTAAATTATGTTTATTTAAATAAACAGTTGCATAATATAATTATTTCCTGTCAGTTAGATGTGCTTTGCTTCTTTGTTTAATTAATTAATTAATTAATTAATTAATATGAAGCGACGATAAACAACCAAAAGACAAATAAACGAGAAAATTAATAAACAAACGAGCAAAAAACACAACAACAAACAAATAAGAAAGCCTCAAATAACAATTTAATACAAATTTATATAAAGCACAAAATATTAAATCGTAAAAATTAAAAGACAATATTATGTTTTGCTCCCCCCCCCCCTTAGGGTATCAAAACCGTCCATTGATCATTGATTGCGCGTGAACATTGCTTAGAAATAAAAGCGTCCAGCTTTCACAAATCAACGCTAGTAATCAGTCGACTTTTTGCTTGTAATAGAACGCGATCGATCCTTGAACGTTATTGGTTGAAATTTATTAGCGGGGCGGGGCATTCAATGCTTTGAAATATAAGGGGGATTGGCGAAAAGTTAACAATTTAAAATTGGGGTTAAAACTCTTATTAAACCAGAGTTGAATAGATTACAAATAAAGTTTAAACTTGGTTACAAGAAATTTTGTATTATTAATTTTTTGTGTATGTTTAACATGCAAATTTCGCTGTCTGGCAAAAAATAAATAGGGGGGGGGGGTATGCCTCTTGCTCCTATTATTTGCAACCTTTGTGTCAATTATTGTATTTCTTGAATTGATACAACAGCAACTGACGACCTTTTTCTGTCAATTTTATAATTTTATGATCAGTATTATTCGCGAGTTTAATTTTTAAATAAGCTCAAAATTTTAATATTAATAGTTGTCTAATTTTTGAGCATTTAAGAAATTTTGTAATTTTTAATCTTTTTGTGCGGGTGTGAGGATTTAACACCCTGTACACAGCTAGATTTTTGACGTGTAATCGATAAGCCTATAGCAGATCAGTCGATCTGATTGATATCGATTATATGCTGGACTTTGTTTCAATAGGGTAAAGTTTGAACCGATTAGACGCTTGACTAAAAATTCATCCGTTAGGCCTGTGTTATAAAAGTATTAAATTGTTACATTATAAAGGTAGGTTGTTTATTATATTGTCAATCAATCATTTGGATTATCAATTGTGTAATCAGTTAGTTAAGAAGAAAATTGTTAAATTAGTGAAGCAATAATTCACTTATTGAATCAATTTGTTGATTAGTCAGTTAGTTATAAGCTCAATTATTGATCAATTAATCAGTCAATAATTATAATTTAACACGTCTATTATCTAAAACAGTAAATTAGAGACTCAATGAATCGGCTAATAAGTCAATGAATCTAGCAATCATCAACTGGTCAATTAATTAGGCCTAATTAATTGCTTAAACCAATGTTTTCAAGTCGTTTAAATTTGTTAAATTAAACATTATCTCTAAGCTGTTATTTATTTATCTTAAATTTCATTGAGCATACTTAGGGTTAGGGTTACTTAGGGAGCATACTTAGGTCTACTCTTGATTTATTGGGTTGGTTGTACGTATACTGATTTTCAAAATTTAGTTGTATGAATATTTGAAACCCTCCCTCCCTCTTTCTTGCATAAAAATGGCTCCAAAGCAAATGATATGCAAATGTGATGTTTTAAATGAAAGGTTCTCAACCTGCAGCTGGCGACCTTTTAGGGCGGATCATTTGACAATTAATTTAAGCCTACAAGGAATAAAGAAGTGAAATTTCTAATTTGTTTCTTTACAATTTGTTGAAATAACTATATTTATTTATTGTGGCATATCCATAAATTCAGTAAGGGGGGGGGGTTGTTATTCTTAAATTTGCAATGGTGAGATTTTTGAGTTATAACACTCAATTTTGTTCTCCAATATCATGCACTTGATCTCTTAAGACATGTATTTGATCTCTAAATACATGTATTGATCTCTAACTATATGTATTGATCTCTAACTATATGTATTGATATCTAAATACATGTATTCAAAACAAAAATTGCACTACATCATCACAAGCGGGGTTTCACCACTAAAGTCACATCATTAACATTACAATAAAATTTATATCTCCAATGGGGGGGGTTTATAGCCTCCATATCCCCCCCCCCGCTTTTTACGCCACTGTTTACTCGAAGCCCCTGAGCCATATTACGGGAAAAGTTTAGTTGATTTTGCATTAAAAAACCCCGGGAGTAACCACTTGTGTCAAAGCGTTAGTTACCATTAGTTGTCTATCCAAAAAGGTTGAGAGTTACCCCCCCCCCCCCCGTATACAGTTATATAGAGATTAATGTGTTACAGAGTCTAATTATACTTTGTATTTTCAACAAATGAGTTAAAGTATTTTGTATCTGAACTATGATCGGATCAAAGGGGCGTATTGATTTTAAGTACAATATATTTAAATGCTGTAAAACTCGGGTACGGGTGAAACGCGGGACTGCGGGAATGAATGTGGTGAAAAGCGGGATTGTGTTGCGGGAATGTGTTGCGTTAGTATTTTTAGTGTTAGGGTTAAGGGTTAGGGTTATGGCTAACCATAACTCTAACCCTAATCCTAACCCTAAAAAGACTAGCGTTAGTTTTTTAGGGTTAGGATTAGGGTTATGGTTATGGTTATTCAAAACCATAACCCTAATCCTAACCCTAAAAGACTATCGTTAGTCTTTTTCGGGTTAGGATTAGAGTTAGGGTTATGGATAGCCATAATTCTAACCCTTAACCCTAAAAACCTAACCCTTAACCCTAACCATAAAAATACTAACGCAACACATTCCCGCAACACAATCCTGCTTTTCACCACATTCATTCCAGCAGTCCCGCAGTCTCGCGTTTCACCCGTACCCGTAAAACTTCAATTTTCTAGTCTTGATTCGATAACGAATTTTTTTTAAGTTTTGTCTTAAGATTTTCTTAAGTCTGATAAGATAAGATCTCTAAAGTAGTAATTTTTTATTATTAAGTAATTCACTTACAATATTAAAGGAAAACTTATTAGTAACTTACTTAAAAGATAAATGAGAGCCACGTAATAAGAGCTATACATTTTTCCTAAAGCTTATCTTAAACTAAAGAAACATAGTGGACTCTAAGTCAAACTTAGCAATTTCCTAATTTATTCTTAAGTCAAAATTAATTCTTATGTTATGTAAGAAAATCAGAAGTTTTGACAGAAAATATATCTTATATTAAGTGTAAGATAAGATAAACTCTAAGATAAGATTTGTGTATTGCCAGTCAGGCTTAAACATTTCTTGAACATTTCTTATAGACTTAAACATTTCTTGAGATATTCCTAAGCTATTGTTTTTTATCGAAAATGCTTTCGTGCATTGGCACCATACTTTAGAAACTTTAAATCACAGTTTTAATAAGTCAAGGTTATAGATAATACAGACCAATAAAATGATATTAAAACGAAATTATTTACAATCAACTGTTCATTCGTCACTCAATTTCTACACACATAGTTTAAACCAAGCTAATATTATTTAATTATTATTTTGTGCTCATGTAACATTAAACAAAGCTAACCACTTATAAAATCACTACAATATAATATTTAATAAATATATATATTTAATTATTAAAATAACAGACTATTTCTTGATCAGATGGATGCTAAAGAGTTTCGCGTGCGAGCCAAAGAGATGATAGACTACGTGGCTGATTATTTAGAATCAATAGAAGCGCGGCCACCGTTGGCTCTAGTTAAACCTGGATACTTAAAAAACTTAATTCCAGCAGAGGCACCGGAAACGCCTGAAAAATGGAAAGACGTGTTCGACGATATTGAACGCGTTATTATGCCTGGGGTAAGGTCACTTAAAATTCTTATTTTTAAAATAGATCTTAAAAAATTGGAAATAATATTATTTAAAATGTTCAGAATTTTGGTTTTATACGTACTTTAAGTCTTTAACTGATGATAAATGGGCTGATATGACGTTAATAAACTTTTATGTGCTGATGTAACGTTGAGTAGTTATTAAACGAATAACTATATTAGAATGAGGTATAAAGATTCTAATAACTGTTGAATTAAGCATATTACTAAAGGGTGCAACAAGCGATAAAGTTCAAGTATATATAGATTCTGATAGGTTTTAAATGAAACCTTTGCTAAAGATTCTCACTTATAATCTATTTAAAGATCATTTAATGAATTAAAATATTTCATTTGTAATCTATTTATAATACAATCTCCGGAATTTTGAATTTCTATCTATCATATATTTATAGATCACACATTGGCACAGCCCACATTTCCATGCGTATTTTCCCACGGGGAATTCTTACCCAGCTATCATAGCTGACATTCTCTCTGACGCCATTGGCTGCATTGGATTCACGTGGGTCAGTATCCCCGCCCTCAATTTTTATAGCTTATAAAGAATAACAAGAAGAACATTTGACACAGGCAGAGTTTTGTAGTGAGTGAGCTGATTGTCTATGATTTAAGCCAACAAGGATAAATACAATTAAGCTGATCTAAGCCAACAAGGATAAATACAATTAAGCTGATCTAAGCC
>JAQIXG010002772.1:0-16688 GCA_034700105.1 Oconnorella tubifera
TATATATATTGTATAAATACATACAAATGGAGAGTTTAACTTAAAACAGTAACTCTACACTGTATAGTTTAACTTAGAACAGTAATTCTACACTATGTAGTAATTCAAAAAGGAAGTTTGTTGTGATTCAATTTGATTTAGATGACAACGAATTTTATAAAAGCTTTTACATAAGACTACATTGAAAAAATATCATGGATAGAGTTTAAACTCTTATGATCTCTTTTCAAGATGTCATTTCATCAGAATTCATCAAGATTGAATTTGATATATTACTTTTGTACTTCCTAAAAAATGAAAGGTTTCATTTTGCAATGCACGATTACGACTGTCACAGGACATCATGTAAGTTGCATTCCTTCACCGATTATGACCTTGTTGCATTATCTTGTTTTATAATCGCTGGATGCAGTACGTTATTAGTCCCTCACGTTATTTTATCATAATTGCGTCACGCAATGTATAGACTTCGTGGAATCTTTGAAGCTGAGAAATAATCCAGTCATTATAATAAGAATGTATTTTGTGTTCCCTGCAGAGCAGAGTAGACATGCGAGATTTTATAATTTTTTCATATTTTAAGAGTAATATTTATTCTTGAAATCTTCGGTGATCCTTACTAACAATCTACAAAACAAAATGACATTATAAAACTAAAGAAAATGCAATAATTTTAAATCAATTAAATATCCTGTTATTAAATTATATTTTTATCTTATGCCCACTTATCTGTACTGTTAAAAATTTATACAGACATTAGTAACTTACTGCAAAATAGTATATCAATTACTAATGCAA
Source organism: Oconnorella tubifera (assembly GCA_034700105.1). NCBI lineage: Eukaryota > Metazoa > Annelida > Clitellata > Enchytraeida > Enchytraeidae > Oconnorella > Oconnorella tubifera. Next base: position 799 of record JAQIXG010002772.1, read on the forward strand.
ATGAAAAACTGATGAAATCCTCAAAATGTCTAGACATTGAGGATATAAAGATTTGCATTGAGTAAGATAAAAACAAATCACAAAAAACACAATCCTCGACCAGCTCTGTTACAGCAAATAATATAACAACAGCTGAATTTAAAATCACTACAGCTTCCCCATTACCAGTATTATAAAACCGACTGAAAATGTAATACAGAAATGTATACCGCGAAAAAAAGATATCATTCATCATAACTATGATCGCTTTCATTGCAGTGTTTCAATGAAGCAAACCAATGTAGGTCAACAGTAAACCACTGGGAGACGAATACTACTAGCATATAATCGTCACAATACGTTCACGATTGTGTTTTTACAATGAAGGGTTATAATAAGTTGAAACAATTTTCCTTTGAAATTAACTGACAAGGAGCCAAAAACTGGAGTCTTATAATTGGTGTTGCAGATTTTGAAGATAAATCAGAAGCGATTCATAACAAGCATAGAAAGGGAAAAACAGATTATACCCGAGGGACTCGGAAGGAGGGGGGATTATTCTACTAAAAATTTAAAATCTTTCAATAATTCTGTCATTTTGTCTTGAATAATATTTCCAACATTAATTTATTACATTTCCCAACATTGATCAAGATTTTTTGGAATCAGAAATGGAAGCCAATGCTTATTTTACGAATTTTTTCCTAGTAATTTTAAATAAATCTGAAAATGTTTTAGCTGTTCCTCGGAATTCGGACTGGATGGGAAATGGTTATCATTTTATAGTCAAATGTGGGGAATTTCGCAACTGAGTAATCTTTGAAGTAAAATTAAAGGCTATAGTGACAAATAAATTCGAAAGACACAAAGCAATGAAAAAGGGTTCGAAGGATTTTACTAAAAAATGTTCAATTTTTGTTCCAGATGATAATAAATTATTTATTATTCTTCGTGTAGACTTTTAGTCTCATTGCGCTTTGATTTTGTACACAATCTTGTTTCTTGATATCCAATTATTATTACGTTCAACAGAACATACAATATTTAATTAAATAATATATGTTACTGTTGATAATGACTGAAAAGATTTATGAATCAATTTACAAATAAAATTGTATAGAATAAAAATATTTTATTGCTAATATATTTTTAGTAATCCTGAATCAAAGTCTTGCAACGTCACTTTGATTCGTTTCACTTCGATAAATTCATCAAATTCACTCATCATGACACATCTGTTCGCGTGCTAACTTAATTTCAGATACAAATCAATTTTTTTGCGGATTGCACGCAATGCTGGTGTTACTGTATACTTTTATGTATTCCACAACTTTATGGTTTGACGCGAGATTTTGAGAACTGAGAAAAATGCTGCAAATTCTTTTGACATTATATAATATAAGAGATATATAATATAAGAGATTGAGCTGATTTAGCATCTCTAAAGTATGCAGTTGCAAAGACATTGTAAGCCACTACTGTGCTAAGAGTATTTTAGTGTAACATTTTTGACTAATACTCTAGAATGATTCCACATAACTTGAATAAGTGATAAAACACGACTTTATTGAATATATAGTCATGCTTTAACTTTTATTTAAATGACACTGAAAATTTGTCAATAAGAGCAAATATGTGACAATAAGTGCCAAATAGTCGCAGTATTTAAACTAAAATTAATATTTTGATAAATGATTTTTAAAAAAATAAAAATCTGTAAATCAAAATATGATAGATAATGTAATGTTAGATAAATTAGGTATTTTAACTTAACTTAATAGCTTTCTAAATCTGGACACGAATAGATTCAATTAAGGGGAATTCGATAATCAATAAGATCAATAATTCGCTGGTTCGCCAATAAACAATAATTATTATTGAATTCTCTCTCTGCCATTGAACTCTATCGATTTTACACCTACTCAATTTTCGATCCAAATATCCGTTACATTTTATATTCTTACATTATTTGCCTCCGTGTACCAATATGTGTGTTTCGTTGTCTTCGTCTCTACGTCTCTGTAAATCTGTCAAACATTAGTCTGTCTTTCTGTGTATGTTTCTCTGTGTCTGTCTCAATATCTGTTTTTCCTACTATATTTTATGAACAATGCTTAAATACGAGTTGTTGTGTTTCTCTGTCTCTGTCTCTATCTGTCTCTTTCTCTCTCGCTCTCCTCTCGCTCTCGCTTTCGCTCTCTCTCTCTCTCTCTCTCTCTCTCTCTCTCGTTTTTCTCTGATTTTCTCCGATTTATTTTTGTTCAATATTTAGTTTATAGTCTTGGTTATATGATTTCTTTTGACCTCATTAATAGAGTCTCCATTGACTTTCAATGCTCCGCCTACCGACTCAAGCAGTACTTGATGTCGACAATAAATAATCATTATTACCAGAAATACAATATTGCAATGTAATTACAATTCTAATTGGAAACGCAAATTCAAACGAAAATATTTTACCAACGCCTTATTTGACAATTTCAAACATGATAAACTTTTCAGGTTTTCATAAATTTTCGTCAATAATAAACTGGCATTATATAATAATTATGTTATATAGCATGCATTGTGCTTATGTCTAAGAAACTTGATTAATCTAATAGATATGCAATGTAACATTAGTTGATACTGTTTGTATATAGACCTATGCAGTGACGTAGCCCCAGTAAAGGGGGAGGGGGAAAGGGTCCCGAAAAAAATTAAGCAAAGACATAGTTTTTAGGTTTGCACTTTTCATTTACATGCATTTATTCTCCACTTGCATGTTTTCAACTCAAGAACATTCAGTAAATCGTCACATGGAGGGGGGGGGTATGTTACCACTACACTCAAATCTTTAACATTTCAAAAATGTTTTTACTTTTAATGGTTAGAAGTTACACAGCCCCCCCCCCTACGCCATTGTAAATACTGTGTGTATTTAAATTTAAATTATAGTTAATATTGAACCAATACTCACTTTATATTTATGTCTTCAATGTCTCAATGTACCCATTACGAATCACTACAGAGTAGGCTTAGCGGTTGTTACCAAAATAATTAAGAGGATGATTATTTAATTTATTATTAATTTATATTAATTGATAAAGCGAGTAATACAGCATAATATATATAAACTTTAAATCATCTCAAGCCATACAATTCATAATTACTCGATAGAGACTGCAGAGTTTTAATAAACCCCTTGAAATTCGAGCTAACAAACAATAGACCTACATAATAAATTTTTGCTTTTTAATAAAGAATTAATTTTGACTATCTTATTTCTACAAGCAATTTTTCAGTAGCGGCTATACACTCCAATGAATATAAAGCAGCAGATTTGTTTTCGTTGGTTTAATACAGCAGCTGTGCAGCTGTCAACTTCTCACGTATACGCAGATGACAAAACTAAACAAGGTAGACGGTAGCTGTGGCAAATCTAGAAATAAATAGATGAGACGAATGCTCATCGCTAAGTTTATAATAATTTTGATATTATATGTGATAAATGATATGATTATATACTTTATTATGCAACGTAGTGGAGCGTTTTCTATCCAGTGTTTAGTCACGTTCAATTTATTACAAACAAAAACACGATAATTTTGAGTCTTATAATGCTTATGTTTCACAATGTTCGTCGGCGGATGTTTCATCAGATAAGATACTGTGTTGTGTATTTAACTCGTCTAATTATTAATTATACAAGCACGTCTTTTTTCGCTAATCAGCCTCAAAATATATATAGTACAAGTATTTTTTCGTATAACCTAGTTGCACCCTTTAGTAACATGCTTAAATTGACAATTACGTATTCGACATCGTTAGTATAGTAAAGTAATCAAGACGTTAAACGTAGCCTAACCTAAACATGAAAGACATGAAATACTGCATGTCCCCACCGACGCATATTGTAAGTTGTGCCCCGCGTAGTGAGACTGCACTCAGCAATCAGTGCGCACTGCAAGTCCGCAAGGTCTTGTTACCGTGCGCACGCTACAGTCCGCAAGGTCTTGTTACCGTGCGCACACTACAGTCCGCAAGGTCTTGTTACCGTGCGCATACTACAACACAAGATCTTATTACCGTGCGCACACTACAGTCCGCAAGGTCTTGTTACCGTACGCACACTACAGTCCGCAAGGTCTTGTTACCGATACGCATTATGAACCCTGCCAAGCATTCGTTAGTCAGCAGATGGGACATACACAGCTGCTGCAGCTGCGAATGATGCAAATCTTGTTGATTGCTGTCAGTGTGCAAGCAGCAATGATAGATTTAGAGAAAAATTTGAAGGAGGGGGGGAGATTACGAAAGAGTCTTCATTATTGTTTCTGTAGTTATTTTCAAAGAAAAACTTCATTAATACTTTCCTTCTGATAATGAGATGGCCTTGATATTTCTGTGAATTCACTTAATAGTCAATGAATACATTCTCTACTTCTTTAAACATTCTCTACAATTGTAGAAGAGTTTAATTTGACAATTTCAAAGTTTCCCTTTATCGTATATTTGTCTTTCTTATCTTTTTATTCGGATTGACAAGTTTTTCAAAGATTTACGTAATAGTTTGTTTTTTTATGAATATTTCTTAATTCGAGGATCGCTTCCCCGGTCCACTGACTGATCTGTATATTCATTCTTTGTTTGCAGGCAGAGGTTAGGCTTAACGTATCCGTTGCAAATTTGTAGCAATGCAATATAGAGTTGATGATGATATTGTTGATGTGATACGAATATAGTAACAATATCGATATTGTAAGTTTACCGCATTATAATTACAGTACTCCGATCAATTTAATGGTGTTAGCCTGGCGGGGGGGGGGTGAATTATAGATTTCTTCGTATTATTTTTCTTATACAGTATGCAATCGAAGGAATGTCGATTTTTACTCAAAAATAATTTTTGCCGTGATTTTTTGATTGTGGAGTTTTCGTGTCAATTTTTCATCCGTTAATTTATGCACCTGTAGCCCAATCCAAAGTAAAAAATGTAACAATACTGTTTTAAAAATCAGTGAATAAAGTCGTTATGTTCCATCTATCTATGGTCTGGCATGAAAGCCTATCCGTCCTCTATCTGGTTCAGTCTAACTGTCAAACAGGAATAAGGATGTCAGATTTTTATCAGACTTCCTATTTTCATAGTATATCTGCAGCAGCAATTTTGTTGGTAAACACTAAATGAAGGCGAGAAAGTGATGAGTCTACTTTACAAACAATAGCGTTATGTATTTTCTTTCGATTCAATTAGATGAAGGATCATTCTTATGTAAATTAAATAAAGACTGTTTTTAGTAAATAATAGGCCTACTTACATTATTTTAAATCAACTGTATTTTTTTAGCAGACCTGCAGCATAATCAGTCAAGGTTATTAAATTTATCGGTCTTAGTATATCAGACCCGATCTTTATTTTTTTTTAGTTAATTATTTGTTACGGTTAGGCTTTAAGCTAGATTTAGATTTGTTTTTATTATTGCAAGAATTATCAGAGCAGATTGATTTTGAAAGTGTATTTGGGACTGATTTGTCGAAATATCAGTCATCTTACTGTCAGTAACTGTACGATTATTTAATGTGCAAAGACTCTTCTAGATATATAGCGAGAGACGTATACCCTTAAAATGTTGAAAGAAAATAATATCATCATATAGAAATATTGCTACTACATTTGCAGATCATGAAATATTTGCACAATACGCTACAAATAGCAAATAATACTTTTTGATAATATACAAAAATATGACTATCAAAATATATGAATATCAAAATGTATATTTCTTTTTAAATTTATATTTGCATCGTTGGCGTGAAATATTTCTAGGATATACAGGCAAGTCCAAAACCGAGAAGTTTTTCAGTCTACAGCTGTCATCTGGCGAATGAATTTGTTATTAACTTTACGACAACGAGGGAAGAAGTAAAATTTATTTTGTAAATGTAAATATGGCCAAATTTTATTTTGTAAAATTTCCATTCATATGCCTTTATTAATTTAAATTAAAATGTATAAACGTATAGTGAGTGATATGAACTATACAATTTTAAATAGTCCAATTTTTATGTAATAGCATATATGCATAAGTTTAGTAACATATCTTGAAAATCTTGATTTTTTAAAAATTTAAAATTAAGAAAAGTCTGCTTCCATTTACCTTAAAAGTCTAAGCTGGATATCAGAAATAGATCGTCAACTATATTATGCTCATTTCTCCTGCATTGTCTAATCTTTTTTGTGATGATTTTTCTATACTACAATGGCTTCATATGTGATCTTTGCAATACTTAAAATTTAATTTTGAAGTCCTATTTAAAATTCGAGTTATTTCTTACATGTTCTAGTTTGCAATAAACAGCTTTATTTCATGCTAAATTAAAATCTTGTCAAAAATTGCTTCCAGCTATCAGTGCTTTACATTTCTAACAGCAATCGATATTGGTTTTCAATCATTAAACTTATAACATTATACGCTAAAGTTTCTTAATTAAGAAGACTATAGAAATAACAGTGACAATGTAACTGTCAATAAGCTGCTAGAGATTAAAGGCTTATCTGGTTGACCTATCCGTTTTTATTGAAGGTTTCGAAAACAAAATATCTTTCTTTTAACGCATAAGCTCAAGAAAACAAGCCTCGACGACTGAAATTCGTTCTTCGTCGAATCATATTTTTTCTGTTGAAGCTTCATTAAATTACTTCGCTCAGACATGACATTGTGTTAATTCAAAAATAAAAGTGAACCTAAAGCCATAATGGTAGTAAACGAAAATATGATATTTTCAAATTCATCAGTATTTTTTGCGAGACGTGACAATATCGTACTGGTTGTCAGTGATCAGTTGTTATTTGGATATACCTTATATTTAAATAAGCATTTTGCAAAAATAATGTTAAATATTAAATATAGCGTTAAATCTTTTTAATTTTTTGCGTCTGTATTCAAAAGTTAAATTTAAGAAAAGTTTCTTGTGTGCTGGCTGTTGGATTACACGATAGTTAAAAAATCATTCTTAAATTTAGTTCATATAAACCCGCTTTCAATGAAGATATTTTAAAGACTTAAAGTTAAGATTACAGGCCTATTGAGAATTGCGAGAGTTTAATAGTTAAAACTTGACATATTAATTTGATGTCTGACGCAAAATACATTCATATAGTTCAGATACAATATAAATTTAAATTCGCTGCACAGAATAAATAAACAAATAGTTTTCATAAGTGTTTTTTACATTCGTATTCAACATATAGAACATAGTAAACAGTAATTCAAAGAGACTAACAAAGAAAAAAACAAATTCCTTCGCAGTTATGCTTTTTAGAATAAATATTAACCAGTTTATCTTTATTGAAAATGAGCATCAAGTTAATTTAACTTATGGATTAGTCCAACTCGTGTATTGTTATAATTATTATCAACGTTATCATGATCGAACCTAACTTAACATCTGTGACGTCATCTCGTTATATCGGCCGCTCATTGGAAGAGCTTCTGGGGCCTCGACGTCAGGAGCTAGTCAAGGTCATACCCATGACGATTATCTACGTCGCAGTATTCGTCACAGGCGTCGTGGGTAACGTAGCAACCTGTGTCGTCATCGCACGTCATCGATATATGCACACTGTTACGAATTTCTATCTCCTTAATCTTGCAATCTCGGATATTTTACTGGTAAAACATTTAAATTTAGTTTTTTTTCTATTCAGTTTTCTGCAAATTTAATGTTGTATTTGTAAAACGTTTATTGTCATTCTCTCTGGGCATAAAAATACACGATATAACCGGATTACGTTCTAAATTTGAAACATTTGGATTGTAATCTGATTAGCATATAATCAAAACACCTATGGTTTTTTTACGAAAACTGGCCCAAAATGTTGTCATTATAATATAATTAATCATGATACCAGTTTTATCATAAGAATTTTTTATGCTTACTGTGTTTTTCTGGTATATATACAGTATACTTTTTTATGAAAGTGTGAACTGGCTGTATTTATGCCCATATAGTCAATTTGTGCTTATTCTTTATGGTTGTTGACATTTTTGCATTAAGACATAATAAAATTCAATCACTTTACAAACTTTATGGATTATTACAGCTAGTACTCGGTCTACCCCTCGAGACCTATCTATTCTGGTCGTCCTACCCTTGGTTATTCGGCGAGGCTTTCTGCGTGTTTCGAACCCTAGCCGCCGAAACATCGACCTACGCGTCTATACTGACGATCACCGCTTTCACAGTGGAACGTTATGTGGCCATCTGTCATCCAATGTGGATGCAAACTAAATCCAGCCTGCAAAGGGCCGCTAGAGTAATAGCCGTCATTTGGACTGTGTCCGGGGCCTGCTCGCTGCCCATTGGGGTCCAGTATGGGGTGGTGTATTACCCAGATGAGAGCGGGCAGCTGAATCCAGACTCGGCGATGTGTAACATTAAACCTGAGAGGTAAGAGTTTAAACATTTGGACAGGATATTTTTTATATATTAAATCCAAAAATGTTAAACATTAGTCACATTAGCATTAATTAATCATTATGAGCGTGTCATTGTTAAATATTTCTAGAATTTATACTATTAAATACTAAAATGTAGAATGCTAAAAATAGAAAAGGGAGTGGGCAAATGCTCCTTTGTGCCCATTTTCTATGCTTATTCACTGCAGAAAAAATGGTAATATTATAGGCATTTAATAACTGAGACAATAATATATCAAAAAGCAATCAAGAAACATTTCAAAGAGAATGATTATAGCCGCTTGTAATCCATTTGTCATCAGAGGCTTGGCTTTACATAAAGACAATTCCCATATTTCAATCCAGTTGCGGAAAACGAGACAATAATTCTTATGTCACTCTTAATGACAATTGCTCTTCAAAAAGATGAAACAAATATACGTCTAAAAACAGGGTCTACTGTAAATTAATAGATAAAATAATGACTATACTTTATTTGAGTTATATTTAAGTTATAAATAAATCTACTCGATTTGACATTTAATGATTATTAAGTTAGAAAAAATAACCACAAGAACAAATGTAAAACTAGGCCTACTTACAAATATTGTAAATACCTATATTAAACTATAAATTACTGCAGTAAATGCGTTGCATTTATTAATTAATAATATCTATGACACATGAGATACTCACAAATAAAACTTGTGATATATTTTAAAATGAGTTTATATGTAACTTATTATAGAATTTATTTGTTGTTTTCATATTTAGAATAAAAATCATGCTATAGATTTTGTAAACAATGAACCCTTAAATAGTCACGAGCCCAATATGGTACAAAAAATTAAGTCAATTTTCTAGAATCTATTATTTTTATCTATCAGTAACATCGCCGATGTAATTACTAGTTAAATAGCGATACGCTTGGTAAATTTTTGCAATAAATGTTTTTATCTTTATTTATTGTTCTTGTTATCATTGCGCCGGCGCTCTCACGTAACCGTCTGCATTTTACCCTACTTTGATGTTTACCCTATATTGCCATGTAATTATTTTAAATGAGAATTTTAGGCACAAATATCCGATAATTAGGGTTCTATGAGAAAATATTCATAACAGGGGCTAATTATATTTATTCTTCATGCGTTTTATGTGCGTTCTATATACGTTTATTAGTTAAGTATGCCTATATATTTCTAAACCAATTAAGTTTATATCTACTCAGTTTTAAACAAATTTGATGCATATTTCAGTTTAATACTCTTTGTAAGCTCCTAATTAGTGCTGCCAAAATTATTTCTTATAAGTTTTTTTAATACTAAAAAAATACATTTTAAACAATCCAAGACTTTCTTGATATTACATTTATGTAATTTACCGTACGTTTTTCCATCTACTACCCTACGTCTACACCTTAAAAAATCTAAATTACCCTACAGTTGAGAACACCGCCATGCGCGTGACCTGTTGGCGGCTGGCAACTAGCCTGTGACGTCATTGGCGTAAGCTATGAGCCCGCTGAGATTTACCGCCATAATGAGATCAAGCGTTATAGCCATAACTTTTCTCTATTAACGAAAATTGGCGGGAATAAGAAATATATCTTAAAAAACTATAAATGTTTATTGCGCGGGATATGTTGCGATTATTTTGGATATCTGTAATATATTACGTTGTTATTTAGTAAGTTTATGTAAACACTTCCAATTGGCACACGAATAGTTTTTTCGATTGTGTTTTTTATATGCAATGTTTTATTTACTTCTTTTTATAAATATAGTTGGTGATAAGGTTAGCAATGATGACTGTAGAATTATTTGTTGTTGCATGTTATTTACAGTTTTGTTTACTTTGCTTGTTTGTTTAGAAAAAAAATAACACAATACGGAGCGAGAATATAAAAAGACCCCAGTTACTAAAATAATTTAAATTAATTAAATATAGTTGTGTAGACTTACCATATATAATGTTAAATAAAATAATTAAATATCACATTATTTTACTTTAATTAGTGCAAAGTTTGATTTATACAGCAAACGTTAATAATTGCTAATATGTTAACATATTGAATATAGCAGTGTTCAGACTACATAATTAAATTAAAATAAAATAACTTATACAAATAAACGAATAACCAATTTGTTACCATTTACTGTATATTGCCATACAACAATATATAATTGGTATTCAAAGCATACGAAAGAAGTAATATAGCCAAGATGTCCCTTGTCTTTCAATCGATTGATGCAAATATACTGTGCTTTCTAACTTGTTAAATTAGTAACAGATTTATTTTCAAATATTGAAAAAGTGCACTTACTGAAAACTGGTCTCAGGTGGAGCGGTCGCTCCTTTTAATCCCTGTCCTCACCCTTACAAAGCCTAGTATACAATAATCTACTTATTATATATTCCATATAAAGAATAATATTATGCATCTAAAAGATTCATCGTAGATACCATGCTGACGTTCGTGTTAAATTAATTAAATAATTTTTCATTTGATCTTTCAAATAACTAGAGTAATAAACTGCCATGGTATCTAGAGCATTTTGTTCTCTTCCTTCCGGAAGGTTGCTGACTCTTTTAGCGTCTTTATTAAAAAATTGGCTTTTAAAAAAGAAAATAGATCCTACTTCAATATTTATTTCTCTTATCCATTAAGAATGTTTATCTTTAAGTCAGACATATTGAATAGACACGTATCAGAACAAAACAGAAATAAGTATAATTTTTGATATTGTTTGAATATAAGCTTATTGCGTATTACTATTTCACTATAATTTTATAATGTATTTAAATTAATTATAGTTACCTATTCAAAGCATTGAATGTTACGTGTAACTAAAGGTCTCCTAAGTTCAAGTTTGTGCAAACTTAACACTAAATCTATTAGCATCAAATATGCCAAGACTATATTATTTTCTCAGATCTTTTTCCCATTCCTTTGAGGCCTCTACCTTCTTGTTTTTCATCGCACCCATGGTGGTCATCACGGGTCTTTACGTCCGCATCGCGGTCACCATCCGCCGCTCTACCCTAGCTAGGACCTACATCGATTTGTTCGGAGACCCTGGTCGAAGTGGAAGACCTGAGTTGAGGATTCAACACCAGGCAATCGCGTGTCGCGCTGTGGTCAAGATGCTGGGTAAGAATTATTAATCCTATTGAACATTTCAATAAGTATATTTTTTAAATAATATAAAATATAGAATCTAAAATATTGTTAAAATCTCGTTAAGGTATTTATAAAAATGCTGTAAAGTATGTGTTATTAAATTGTTGTCTTAAAATCTCAATCTGATCTATCTGTGAGAATTGATGTTATGTAATTCACGATGAGCTATTTTTCACAACGATTTTGTTCGACGCGATGCTGCGTTCAATCAATCTTGAAAAGACCGTGACTTGAATACTGAGAAAAAATTGAAAAGTTATTCTCAGATATTTAACAGCTTGAAATATGCTACGAAACGTAACAATAGATGTAATTTACTCCGTCGTGATAAAAATATTCTAATATTAAGATTATAAATATGTTTTGAAAAACTTAATTTCTGAAAACAACGCTTGTGTAAAGACACGATGAAAATTAATGACAGGAAATAATGAGAGACTCAACATTGAATAAATAATAATTATGAAATCAATCTAATGTAAAACTTATCGTTTCGTACATTAAAAAGCTATTTTTATAACCCTGCAGCTTTAATCATTATTATTGAAGTCTTGTTTTGTTATGATTTGCTCATTATTTCTGATCAATGTGTGTCTATAATTATATGGCTCAACCTTTTAATTATAATCAATCTAACTGTATTACTTTAATACTTAGATTTCGATCTAGGGAATTGCAGAGAATGAGCCTGGACTGACTTTTTTCACCAAAACAATAGGATTATCTGTATTCTGTTATTTTCAAATCAATAATACAGGTTTTGACATAAAATGCACTGGAGATCTTTTTATTATTGAGGGATGGGGAGAGGGGAAGGTTTAGCAATTCGATACTATTGTTTTTCGTTGTAATAAAATAAAGTATTTAGACAACATGTACATGCACATTTTAAACCGATGTCAAGTTGCAATTGACTTTATTGATGACATATTTGTTATTGAATTCTTCGGTTGCCTAAGGAACAAAATCCATTGATAAGACTAATATAGAAAGATAGTATATAGAATATTTTTGTAATCTTTTCAGTTATTTCAAGCATTTTCAACAGATTATAAACAAAATCGATCATTCAGCTCAAATCACTTTTGAATTCCATTGAGTAATAACTTTGGTAGAGTTGTTTTTAATCCATTTTCTATACAATTCAGCTAGAGTGATTGATGGTCTTATTAACTTATCGGCTGCTATCAACGATTTAGGATCAGTGAACGGAAAATATTTATATAAATGCATCGTCGGCTAATTCAATTGAACTACATTCAGATAATATTACTAGTTAATCTACAGCACAGAAAAAGTAGTAAATCTTTTTTATGTACTAAAACATAACTGCTTTGAATTTTGAACAATATTGTTGAAATTGTTTTGTGGATTAAATTAATTATATTAACTTCTAAAGTATAGATTTAAAAAAAATGAAAAAGATGCTATTATATAACATTACATATCATAACGATTCATAACACTCGATAACATTACATTGCATTGGATACACAACATAAATGTAATTACATTAATCTAGATCTGATACAGAGTCTGAAGCCTTCCTATATCATAATGTAAATAAAGTAACAATTGTCAAAGGAGGGAGGTATTTGAGGATAAAACAGGGTCTATCAGCGTCTTTGCCTTACCTTGCTACAAATGTCATATTACTCACAAGGGGAAATATACTCTGAATAAAATACAGTATACTAAGTGCATTTTAATTACATCTCATCAAGTTTTTTATTCATCTAATATTTCATTTAAAAGCTTGTGAACGGAGTGCCGGTAAAAGTTGCTATGCAATCTACTTTACAATGAAACTGTAATAACCGAGACTAATAATCCTCTAAGTTGGTATTCTTGGTATTCTCTACATATAAAAATAATAAAATTCAACAATTTATGGCAAAAATCCAAAATTAAACAGAATAGAGTGAGTGTGTTGACCTGATAAGATAGGTCTACGCCAAAAGGACGTTTTATCAATATTTCATGAGATTTCTTTGAATTAGAAATCTTCAAGAGATTTTAGCTTTAGTGATGGGCAGTAGGAAATAAATCAAAAAGTCGATGACATCAACTGTTAATTATAAACGCAACATAGCTTTAATGATATTGCTTTAATAAGTTACAGTAGATGTCATATCGTTTTTTTATTATTTTTATACCGCATAAGCGATACATAGGCCTATCGATTCTTATTATAAGTTAAAACAATATAATAAAATCATTGATTCTCACATAAGCAATAAATAAAAATCATGTTGTTAATCATGAAATTATTATACAATTAATTTTACTATACAGCAACATGATTTTTATGTTAGGTACAAGGGACCGCAGTTATTTAGTATAGGATTATATTGCGATATATTCATTATATTGTTTATCTGATTCATTCGTCAGTTTCTTTTTTACCTTGACATTTAATATGCGCATTAAATTTTCGTTGAAAACATAAATATCTTGATTGTAATTGTTCTTGTCATTGCTCATTAATTCTAGAAGAGGTGACTGGTACTCATATAATGATTATATAGATCAGTCATTATTAAATAAATAAATCATTGCCAATTGCCTCTAGTTGTTTGCTTTATTGTATTTATTTAAAATAATTACATTTATTTCAATTATCAATCTAATTAATAATTAATTAATTAATTTGTGTTTTGATAGAAATGCTCACAAATAGGTTAATTATCCTCAAAAATTATAATTTGTTTAAGATTCGTCATTACTTACACAAATAGTGCAATATTAAATACATTACAATATTAAATATTAAATACAATTAAATTAAGATAAATATAACAATTGTCACGACAGGGGCCTACTTGTCTTTGGAAAGAAAGAGTACAGCTTAAAAGTTATAATTACTTGTAATGAATTAGTATTAGAGAAATCAAAAACAGCGACAATATGGAGTGTTGTTCTATCAACAACACTCCATAGATACTTTCAATTAAAATCAATCATATCTCTACAGAACGTGATTGATGCTAGGAGACAATTGAGTTCAGCATATCCTGTTTTTACTTCAACAATGAAGCGCAATACATGAATGAAGGACAATATAGCAATTTATCATTTGTCAGAAACACATTTTGAATAGAATGAGATTTAAAATAAATAATAAATGTAATAATAATAAAATTACTTAGAATAATAACATAATAAAAATCACGCAACGTCGAAAAATAAAATCTTGTAGATATTAACCGTTGCGCATTTAATTTAGGCGTAAACGTATTCAGTATTAAGGTTTGCTAAACTGCTTTATATAGATATCTTTTTATTCTGTACAGTGTGTATACTGTACAAATAAAAAGAAAAGAAAACTGCTGTATCTAGCGATGTATCGTTAGATTTATATTGTTTAACTTGCTTAAACTTGTGAACCTGTCACTTGTTCTAATCAACTTTTGAAAAAACGAAGAAAAAAACCAGGGACATTAGAAATTTACTTTATAGTGAAGGTTTTGGTTATTAAACTCATCGTCCTGTGATTTTTTTAGCAAACTTAAGTGAACTCTATCATAAACAGGTCATTGACTTATTTTAATAATACAGGATGGAAGTAGGTTGAAAATAAAATTAATCTTTAAATTATCCTGTCTTTATTTTATCGATACACAAAACAAGACGTTAATAACTTGCCTCCCCCCCCCCCCAACTTGGTCTACAATTTATTGAGATATCATTTCTTTGATATTATGTCATACAAGTAGATTATAACAGTATAGCTGAGTAAAATGTCTTTCTCAGAAAATATTAGTTTCAATACTAGAAGATTATTTCTTTGATCAAAATTGGATTTGATTCCGACGTGCCTAATCAAGTCAGATGAATTATATCGAATCATTACAATGTCATGTCATTTCAACAATTGCGTGCGCGACGTGATATAGATTTCACAAGGACATCAAAAATAAATTTTCAAAAGAACCTGAAAAAAATAAATTCAACTACAGAGATATGATTTTGGACGTAGATATACTGCATATATACGGTAAAGATTGTAAAGTGAATTAAAATGCTCTAACTCCATTTACATAAATTAGAAGTAACAATATATATTTGTGAATTACTTTTTGAATTGCGGAGGACTTATATATGAAGTTTCGATCCAGTATCTAAGTTTGTAAATAATGAAAATTTTCAGCACCCTTGTTTAGAAACTGTTAATCCTGTATCATTAGCGCTTTTGCATCAGCAGTCTAGACAAAGCTGACATTATAATAAGAAATTCTGACATATTCTATAAAACTAATGATATTGGCCTAATTTAATATATGTGTGTA
>JAQIXG010002773.1:0-16688 GCA_034700105.1 Oconnorella tubifera
CTTATTTATCCTAGGTATCAACATTACTTGTTCAAATATGAGCTGTAGTGAGAGATGCGAGGTAGCATTTATACCATATCAGCCTTACTATAGAGCTTACTGTCTGTGCACAGTTGGTAGATCAGTCGTCAGAGTCAGTGATGGACTTAATTGCTCAGGTTTGTTCATTAATTATATCTAATTACTAGTAATTATAGTATTTAATTATAATTAATAGTTAATTATTATAGTTGTTTAGAATTAGTAAGTTTTAATATCGATAACTATAAGCGTAAGTTAATAATTACAACTTTTAGTTAATAACAACTTTTTGTACTGTAGTAAAGATAATGGATAGTGATAATTAATTATCGATTAATTATCACTGGCGATTAATTATTAATTAAGAAGGGCTTTTACTTTTACTTTTAAATTAAATATTTTGAATTATATTATTAATAGATATATTATAAGATATATTGAATGATTTTAATTAAATGAGAACTTTTTTTTTGCAGATCTAAATGAATGCGTCTATGATAATGCTGGTTGCGAACACACATGCACTGATTTGCCAATTGGATTCAAATGTGGTTGCAAACCTGGATACATTCTCTCAGCTAACAACAGAACTTGTCTTCGTTCTTCAAGACCTTCAAGTTTGTCTCAGTTTATGTTTATTTAATTGTAGAACTTATTACAATAGTTTATAGTTACAATAAAATACCTTTTTTTCTTCATTATCTGTTAGTTAAATAGACGCAAATATCAACTTTAAATTACATTGGATCCCATGTTCTTTCGTTACTAAAGAATTAAAATTTCTTACAATAAGAAATACTGAATCTTAATTGAATGGAGATTGTGATTATTTATTCTATTGACAAATTTATGTTATTAATATCTAAACAACACATATATATTAATAAAACACAAAATTTGTGCTGCAATAGTTTATATTTCAAACACTATCTTATAACTAATTTTAATTTATCAAAAACTTAAACCAAACTTAAAAATAAGTGCGAAATATGTTAAATTCTAATATTTATCAAATATTTTTGCATTTATTTTGATTTTCAGTCGGAAGTTCAATAAGAGAAAATGGAACAGTAAATTGTGATTTCGATAATGGAAATTGTGAGCAAGTTTGCGTGCGTGGACAAAATAGAACTACGAATAATTTCACTACGGGGGACTATTGCGCCTGCTTTACGGAAGGTTTTCAGATAGCATTGAATACTTTAGACTGTATAGGTAAGTGTAGATGTGATTGATACAACATTTATATTGCATTCAGTTATTGATTTAGTTGCATTCAGTGATTGACTCATTACTTTTAACTGCATTTAATAATGATATAAAATTGAAAGATTAGCTGATTTTAATAAAAGTAACTTAACACTTTTTAAAATACTCTAAGGTTTGTGTGTATAAAACCAGACCAGCAAAAATGTATTGCCTTATTAATTTAGTATTGTTCAATATTTATATAAAGTGATATATTTATAACCAGGGGAAGATAGATGATACATTGTTGAAGCTTAGCATTTTTTCCTATCAATCTTATTACAAGTAAATTTTACAACAGAATTTCACTAAAATACATTTTATTTTCAGACGTTGATGAATGTAAGACGAACAGAGCGAAATGCTTCAATTCAATTTGTTTGAATTCATACGGGGCCTATCAATGCATGCAGCTGCGTGAAAATGGTTTGTATCTTTCAAAGTTAGATTATATAAATTCATTTTTACAGATTATATTTGTGGGAAAATTTAGATGTGACTTTTTACTGATCTATAGTGAGTTAAATCAAGTCTAATATGTTGCGTTCACATATAGCACGTAAGATTGATAATATTTCATCTAGGTTATTTTATTTAATCTGAGAAATATGATAAAAAATTTGTTACATTATCTATTATCAATTAATTTAGAAAGTATATATAAATAAAATTAATTTTATCTGCTTTTCACAGATCCAATGCCTCTTGAGACTTTAAAATCTACTGACCAGATGAAATCTCAACAGTTACAAGGAGACAAATCTGAATCAGACCCTGAAACCAGAAGTCGCCTGACTTTTATATTCTTAGGACTGTCTGGTTGGATAGGAATAGTATCCTTCGCATTAGTCTGTCTGGCTTTTCATAACTACAAATTATGGAGAAGGGAAAAACTGTCAAAACCAGCAACACAGGCAGATACTGATGATAAGAAATTTACGCTTTCGTCTATAAATAATGTATCTTTTGCTAATGGATTAAGTGAATTAGAGGATAAGGAACTTTGCAATGGAAACGCTGTTTGAGTTGTGGAACTTTGAATATTATTTTAATGTAGATAAATGATTGCTCATATTTTATAATATAAATGAATTCAGTGGAAGTTTTTAGATTATTTATTTGCTTTTAGTCTGTTTTTAAATATGCTGTTCTTTTATCAATGATATTCTTTTAAGAAACATGAATATAATATATAATGCAAAATAATACTGTTCTGTATCTTGAATTACATATCGTTTTGATATATAGTAGTACTGTTGTTTAAGACTTACATATCTTAGGTAAATTTGGATTGAAAATATACACACAGAAAATTGTTTGCTAAAATGTTTCAGCTGAATGTTATTTCACTAGAAGCTCGAGTCGATTGTATTTCTAAAGGCGATCAGACAACTAGTATTGCATCGAAAATAGCTATTTAATTCAAAGTTTAAAATGTAAATTAACTGAAAGTATACAATTATTTCACACGGGAGATTCACAGCTGGTTTGTTGTACATTTATAAAAATTATTATACTTTCTTATATTGTTTATGCATTATGGATATTGATCTTCATATAGTTGTTGCTATGGAACATGTAGATATATTTTTTGTTTTTATCGTTTTATATATTTTGACTCGCCCTGTGAAATGAATTGATATTTTTGTAATCTATTTATTAAACGCTTGATATTTGATTTATAAATGCGTTTTAATAGTTTTTCTAATTTATTTAGTCTTACATTTTAAATGTAATTTTTATTAAGTAAAAGTTTTACGCTTACTAAAAGCCATAATACAACTAGCAGATTATACCTCAATTAATTTCAACAATCAAACTAAAAACTCAAACAGTAGCACGCTTTATATATTTTGCAGGTTGAAATCAAACTAAAAACTTAGTGGAAAAATTGCTTCGACTTTCTCAATTCAAAAAATCAATGATAAATTAGTTATAAGTAAAACCAAATTGAGTTTAGCACAGAATATCACAAATTGAATAAATTCACTCTTGAATTTTGAAATACGCTACTGATGAAACGCGACATCAAATATCAAAGTTTTCTTGTAAAGTTTGCCGGAAAAAGTCCCCGCTTTCCAGTTGCAGTATTTACACCTAGTATCCATCCATCATCCTAAAAAATAGCAAAAAAATCGCTACATTAGTTACTATTCATTGTTATTTAAGTTATTATATATTAAGGTAATTAATATAATTAATGTAATAAAATCAATATCAGTTATTATAGGCTACTTTTAAACTAAAATAAAAATTAGTGATATAATAGGCTTATTTAAAAACTAGATTATTATAAACAAAAATGTAAATAATTCACCAGCTTTTCATCTTCCTCAGGAAGTAACACATTTATAACATTTCCAACTTTGAAATCCAGTTCAGTCGACTCATCGTCTGATTTATATTCACTGGTAGCAACCACCTAAATTCATTTCGTAATAAAATTAAAGTAATTAACTTATTACTTTAGAATAGTATTTTGCAAATTGGCAATATACAATTGCGTATAGAAACTCTTAATTTTTACACAATAAACGCTCTGAAAGTAACCTTAATAAAAGCTTTCCAACATTATTTAAATTGTAAAGTTATTTTATTAGATAACAGACTTTGAAAAAGTCTTCCGCTTTTTGCAGTAACATACGTAATACTGTTTCATGCATTGAAACTAAATTAATGCACTTTGTATCATACTATAATAAATTTACAAATTCAAACATCGATATATCTGTCCATAATATTAATTATAAAAAAACATTTCTATTTAATACTCGTTTTAATTGACAAAAACGCAAATGTCTTATACTAGTACGGTATATTTTTAATAATAAACTTATAAAAATATATAGTATATTTTGATAATACCTATTTTATATAATATTATTATATAATATAAGTTTTATCAAAATAACTAGTATATCTGATCAATGATTAGGATGCATAATAATAATAATAATAATAAAATTACTAGACAAAAAGAACCTTGTAAAGGATGGGAAAAGCATCCGATCCCACATCATCAGGATCCGGGGATGAATTTGTTGGGATTTCTTGGATTTGCGGTTGTGAACGAAATGATTCCTGTTTCTGCTTAATCACTGCGTCAGTTTCAATGGATTGATTTGATTCAATGATTGATACGGATGATGATTGATTAACTGGTAATCCTGATAATTGATTTTTGATCTAGAAATACAACAATCAGTTTAAAATTCAATACTTTAAGTTCGTTTTTAAAATTTTAGATTCAAATAATTTAAAATTATTCAAATACATTAATGCAAAATTTTGTAGAAATTAGAGCGCGAAGATAAAAATGGATCAATTGATTTATAATTTAAAACTTTACAATTGTTGTCAATTATTCGCAAAATTTATTTAAATATCTCATTTACGGTGTAAATATTAATAAAATACAAATCGTGGATTACTAAATAAAAACTATATTAATATTCTTTTGTTTTCTATAACTTCTTACTTCATTTATTCGTTGATCATTTTGCAGTTTGCGAGCTGTATCTTCAACTGATTGCAAGATCAGTTCAATGCAAGAGTCATCTATTGGTGGTTTCCCCTCTACGACAATCTTCTTTTCTTCTTCTTTTACTATTTCTAAGGATGGATGAATGATATTGACTTGTACAATTTCCTTTCCATCGTGAACATTACCAACTTTCTGATTTTCTGATGCAATTTCTGATGATATGTTGAGACTAGCAGATTCGTTGTGTGACAAATGTTTTTCAAAATTTGAATTGTCTTTTGCATATTGATCATTCTGCATATTATCTGAAAAATTGAGTTTGCATTTTGTATTTTATTTAGAAAGTGATTTTAACTAATAATGCAGTTTAGGATCAGTTTATTTCCTTGAGAAAAAATTTACTTTTTCAATGAGTGTTGTATTAAATAGTAAATGTTTTTTGTCCAATTACGTAAAATAAACATTTAACAAATAAAAAAATAAAAAACACAACATTTACAATTGTTTTCATTACAAAATCTTACTATTAACAGTAACGTTATCTTTCTTGACTGATGACGAAAAGCTATGTTGATCATCAGCGTTCATGACTGGGAGATCAGATTTTATGTTTGGATCAGAGTTTATGACTGGAAGAGAGGGAAACGGTTCCGGTTCAATGAATGTCCCTTGATGCTCATTCATTTCCGTTCTAAAATCATTCATTTATATATAGTTATTGATTAAGAAACTGATTAAATTATGATTTAATCAAAACTGTATGAAGGCTCCAGATGCAAATGAATTTATCGTAATTAGAAATTTTCTTAATCAGTCATTCATTCAACTAAATTCAGCCACTAAAGTTTACAATTAATTTTAATAAAGAACAAGATTATAATTGTCACAAAATAATTTATAAAATCTATTTTTAATTTTGTGTATGCAGTTAAATTTTAACACACTATATTTTTTGATGCACAGTAAACAAACATACCGACTGAGTGTGTTGCTCTGTGACAGGCTACCTGCCAATTTAGATAAAGTTGCAACAATGATATCATACATTTCTTCAGATGTCTAACAAAACATATTTACATGAAGTTAATCAACAGAACAAAGTCAAGAATATATGGTAATAATTAAAATTATTTGATAAATATAGCCTAAAAGTGAATGATTTATTAAATTGGAGTATTATACAGCTAAATAAACTACTTTATCTCAGCAGAAATCAAGATATATATCCAATATCAAGAAGTAATGAATTTGATTCATTTTTGTTATTTTTATTTTATTGTTTCTTACTTAATTTTTAAAAGAATATGCATATAGATCATCAATTAATACATTACACGATTAGTTAGTTTAGTAAGTTTATTGTAATTATAATTGGCTAAAACTGTAATAAGTAAAAGAAATGTCATTATTCACTTGTGAGCAATCAAAATTGAGTTTTCTTTGAATATCAGTCAAAGCTCGAAAGCAAGTACACAGTTTCCTAATACGACTGTAAAACAGCAACAAAAAACAATTGTTTATTGTATTTATAAAATAAAGAAATCTTTATAAAGCTCATAAGTTTTTCTATTAATAATTTATTTTTTGCAAAGCGTACTAAAGTTCTGTCATTTATTAGTTATGCTAGTTCCATTGAGAAATGCAAGCAGTATCAATGTCTATATAAATGTTGCTGAGTTGTTCTATTTTCTTTTGTTCAAAACATTTCCTTAACAAAACATATAAATTTAATTCTATCGACCTGTTATAAATTGAAGGAAGTTCTTGCAGTAAATCATTATTAAGTCGATCATATACTGTCTTAGCAGCAATCATTTCATCATGAGCCTGATTTTAACAGAGAAAAATAATACTGTACAGTTGTTTACAAACAAAATTACTATATATAATTGACACTGATGTAATTAAATAAACTTTCTCGCAAAGCTAAATTAGTGTAGTTTTGAATAATAACTTTAAAGGCTGCAGGAAATGTGTTATAAAACTAAGTTTTTTCTCTATAAACTACTGTAAGAAACTTAATTCTAATCATTATTATAAGCCAAAGGTATAGGCATCGTAAAAATGTTACATGGTTTATTGAAATCTTTTGACTTTTTTCATTTAAATAAGTTAAAACTTTTTAACATTAGGTTTGAACTATGAAGCAATATGCTTTAAAATAAGCCATTACGTTATATTAAAATTACAATGTAACGGTTACCCTGGTTACTTTAGTGTCGTCACGTTTCTTTGCTGTTTCCAATGACTGCACATTACGTCGCGCTACGTCATAGTCCATAAGCTTACGTCCGCGCTTAGCTATTTTATTCTATGTAAACAAACGCTGATATTATTATTATTATTAGTCCCTGTTTTAACTTGAATTTAACACAATTAAAACTTATAAATGAATTAGCATTATTAAATTTTGATAAATCAATAATATTTTAAAGCTTTAAAATTGAAAAATAAATATTGTAAACATATGTAAGTTCAATATATTGAATATATTATACAGAATCATCCAATGAAAAAAATTAATGTTGAAGAATAATTCTAATTTTAATAGAAAAACAAAAAAATTCCTAATATTGTGCCTCTTCCCCCCCCCCCCACACCCTAGCAGACATTTCTGAAATAATACAGAATGTAAATGAAATACTATTTATTGAAGGCATCGCATTGTAATTTGTTGTCGTTTTATTATTTTTGTATCAAATAGGAACATTTCTTGAGCTTAAATGCTGACCTTCATATACGAAAATACGCCAGTGTAATTATACAAGGGCTGAGCGACTTGTTCATCTAATTGATTCTCGAAAGCAATCCAAGCCAGATTCAGCTTCTATCAAATTAATTAAAAGGTATTTAAAGTTAGACTTGATGGAGATTTTAACTAAATATAGTCAATCAATTTTGAGTACAATCGTTATTAAATAAAAATAAAACAAATTATTTAGAAGCTGCGTATCTGAATGATTTTATTTAAAAGTAATTAAAGACGAAATTAATGCTGGCTTTTAAGATACATGGAAAGATATTTTTGTTGCTAAAATTGCTTAAAATCTTTATTTTCTCACTTCCACTCTTTCTCGGAATTCTTCCTGTTTTTCCCAACTGGATTCGTACGCATCACTCATCGCATTATAGAAACCTTCATGAGCAATAGACATACCTAAAATATATGAGAAAAAAACTAGTTATAACATCATGTAACAATTACTTTTAAATACTATTTAATAATTTAAGTAATTAATGGCATTTTGTACATTATTAATTACTTATTATATATCATATAATATTATATATTAGCAACAGATTAGAATAAACTTTGTATTTATAATATCATTTGAAGAAAGTTAATTAAAGTAATAAAATTCTAAACAGTAGATTTTACTAGTAATTATTATATGAAACTATTTGATTATATAGACTATTGTCAAAAGGTTTATTAATTTATTCATTTTAGAAGACTATAATTAAGATTATTTGAAGTAAAAATTACAGTAATAAATCAGTTGCATTCATCGTTTCAAAATAATTCTGAGATCATAATTTTCTTACTTTTGACTTTCGCTAAATAGTTTCTCAATTCTCTTTGTAAACGATTTGCGATAGACTGAAATTAAAGCTATTTCATATAAAGCAACATCTTAAGCATACTAATATATAGATTTTAATTGACCAATCAAATAGTAGACAATCAAAATATTCAGAAAAACAAATTAAAAGTCAAATAAATAAACGACATTAAAATAAAATTAAATGTACAAGCATGTTAGTCACTGTTACAAAAAATACATAAGTGCATATATAATAACTTAAAAACAAATTGTAAATGATATGTTATGACTAAAACTTAATTAGCCTAGTAATTATCCTACTAATCATGATACTATAATATCCGAGTAATTAACGTAGTAATAAAGTTTTTATAATATTTACATAGACTATCAAATTTATTGTAGTGTCTGTAAATTGTTTGCGCTTCTTTTGAAAGCAAACTACTAGTTAGCTAGTATTAATATAATTATGTAACTAATTAAATTTTACAGAAAATCGATAAGTTGCTTAAAATAAATGAAAAATATACACTGGAAAATATATATTAAACATAAATGATATTAGACATCTCCAATTATTAATATTAAATTAAAGTCACTAAAAGTATAAAACGCTAAAGTTTTTAAATTACTTTCTGTTCGTTAAAGATGACTATCAATTTATCGAATTCCTCGTCGGTTGTTTTATCTGATCTGCCCATAGATATCATTACCTAACAAGAAAACTTTAAAACTTTACTTGTAATTAAACTTAAATGGATTTACATTGGCTTACATAGAACAATTAACAAACTATAGTTGAAAACTAATCAGAACAAAAGCTAGTCTTGTATTAGAACTTGTTAATTTTTCCGAGTTGCATTTGTGCGGAAATTTACCTAACTATGCATCTTGCAAAATGCAAATTTAAACAATCATCATTTAAACATATATTAATATGTTTCAGTTGTACGTATTGATTCAACGCAGTTTATCTACCAGTTCAATTAAAAACAAAGCATAACTAAATAGCTAGATAAATATCAACGACATATCAATACTACTATATAAATTCGATTGCTGTATTTTATTTATCAGCAGCATGACATCATATTTTCACTTATAACCTTCAGTAAAAGCATCATACGAATGATAAATTGTTTTGCTATTATCTGTGAGCTTGCAGCTTGCAAACTAAAGGCAACTGTTTATGTTTTACTTTGAAGCCACCCTCTGTGCTTCCATTTCGCTTTTCGTTTTCTTTACCGTGCGGTTGTTATATTGATAAATAAATATTACTTATATTTTGATACTGTTATCTCTAGAAGAAATAAAATTTTAAGAGAAGAAAAATGAATCTGATATCCAGTTGATCGCATAAATCTGATAACATTAAGTTATAATCTTGAGTTTATAACGTCAGAAATAAGTGAAAACTGCATCGCGATTGATATATGCCGATAATATGAAACTGATATTCGCATATATTGTGAATTTTGAGTCAATAACATAATTTAATGATTTGAAATGTATTCGCTTCATTATTGGTGTTGAATAAGTACAATTAAAATTAAATTAAAATTAGTGATTTGTCGTAAATTCATTAATTCATTGCTGGATTAATTCATGAATTCATTCATTAATAGTGAAAATTTAGTATAATTCTTATGAATTATTATTCTGTAGTTAATAATACTTTGGCATCGGTAAAACAGGATAGTTGCAAGGCATTCATTGCTGCAATAGAGCTAATAATTGACTAGCAACATTCTCTGTAATTATGACCGAGCCAATTACTTGCAGCAGTTTTGGTTAATTGCCAGAGATGTTTTTTACATTTTATAACTTTGCTACATAGCTACATGCTGTGATCAATAACAAACAACAAATTATTAATCCTGAGCTGCGTAATAGACAAAATTATCACCATAATTGTAAATAAATGAACCTATTTATTGCATAAATAAGTTTATTTATTTACAATTACACAACCTACATTATGTATTTCATGACAATTATTTTACATCGCCAATAAGTTATCATTAAACAAGTTATTAAGTTTGTGATACGAAAGATCATAATATCTTTGAAATTTGATTACATTTTAGCAAGAAATGATGATATTTAGTCTTGAAAAACTAATGCTTAGTTAACCTACCTTTTCAACAGTCCTACTAAAACTTCTCTGAAAAAGTTTTCCTATATTTTTACCCTCAGTATTCCTTTCAGCCATCTTTTATTGCCAGAACAGTCCGATGACGTCAGATAAAGGTGCAGACAATATGTTAATTCTCTTAATTTATCTGCATCGCAGTGTTTTGAAACATTTTCACTTAATTATCGCGCATCTTAATTATGTAATATAATATGGTATTAAGCAATCGCTTTTGTTATATTGATCAAGTTAACTATAGCTTGTGTTATATAACGTTAAATACTGCACAATATAAAAATGTAAAAATACAAATAAAAGTTTACTAATGAAACTACAGAAAGTTAGTGCACTATCATATTAACTACAGTTATAATTATCGTTTTAAACTTTAACTAGTTAGTTAATGCCTAAAGTATTTAAAATTATATCTTTAAAAATATTACCTTAACTTTACATGATAAAACTATACCAATTATAAACTATATTTTTCAAAAATGTATCTAAATGTATAATATTCTAGGAGCAAGTACTGTTTTACTTGCAAGATAGACTTATGATTAAATGCGAAATGTTGCAAGAAATTACAGAAAACAAGTGTAGACCTATACGGACGAAAAGAAAATTAACTAAGCTCTATAGTTGAAAACATCCCAGACAACAAGTAGTGTAAGTTATATATTCTCCTGCTGTCTTTTTTATGGCCCAAGAGTCTGACGCGAGATCTCGGTCTCAATTAAACCAGCTTTTAGTAAAATATTTTGTTCAGCTACATAAATATTAGCTAACATGTAAACAACACAAACTTTATCCCTCATCCTAGCTGTTAAACAGTAAATAAAGCATGTAATTTAAATGACTCAAATTAAAGTCTTTTAATATTATGTTAGATTGAGAGACTGAGGATTATAGGCGGAACTGGGTACAAAACGAGGCCTAGCTATAGACGAAATTCTTACAGCAGTCAAAAGCACAAGTGTTCGGGAGAGGTTCGCTGATTGCATAAGTTGCAGCAACTAAATAGCAAGTATTGATGTCTGACTATTTGAAGATTCTTATTATCAAGTTCTTCGATAGAAAGCATAATGATTTACGTCTCAAAATAGTTGCGTGAAATGATTAATGTATACACAATTTCATATATATGATAATAAATGCAAGCTTAAACCAAAAAATAACGTTTTTATTTAATCTTGTTATGTAATAACATGTTTTATTATGTTCTAAATTAAAAGTATAATTTTTTCATTTTTGTTCATCATATTTAACGTGAACAACCTTATTGAGACCTTATCAAAAGAAGACTAATAAATATCTTCAGTTTTACTACAAATTAAAAATATCTTCTCAGTTAAGAATACCACAAAATTATATCTCTGAAATAAAAAATCTTACTAAATAAATAAACAATTGTTCATTCTTTACAATTTTCTAAATAATAAACTAAATGTATCCAAAAAAGTTATGTTTTTCTCATTTTTCTTTAGATTTTGACTTGTCATTTAACATCCCTTGCTGCCCCACGTGGCTCTTACTAAAAAGAGCGCCCTCCACCGTTAGATGAGTCCTGGAGCCTGTTACCACTTTGTTCGTTTTAGCGTTACCCTGTTCCGGGGTTATTCGACCCGGCTTCGAAGCGGCACGCTTGCCGCTGTTTGTAAGCGCGTTACCACTGCGAGATTTTCTCGATCGTTTTACATTACCGGCTGTTTTTGAAGCGAGGCAGGCTGGCGAGAGAATTGTGAAAACAAAATCAGTAAGGATTAAAATAGAAGAATTGTTTTAAAAATAAATAGTGAGAAGCGTGAATATGTGGTAAAGAATTTGTTTCTTTTGATGCAAAATAATCGACTTAAACATTATTTACACAATACACAAGCTTTGTTATTAGAAAAGAAAAATTACTTAGTGTGCTGTGTTAGAAGTCAAAAATTACTATAAGCAAATCACTGCACGTCCAGAAAACATAGTGTCTTTAAATCACCTTCTTGTGCTTTTGTGATTTAAGTTTACCAACAAATTGTTTTTAAAAAGACTACAACAACTGAATATATATATATAATCAACTAAATCAGACCGAACTTTAGAAATTTCCTACGTACAGTATTCTGAATGCATATATAATGTATATATATGCATTTGGAATACATATGAAATGTATTCTACATTTAATCTATATTATTTAAATGATCAAGAGTTATAGAATGATTGATTTTTTAAAAGATTATGGTAATTCAGGCTGAGATTAAGAATGAGATAAAATTGTTACTTGCCTAAATAATCATTATTGATGATTGCGTTATTTGTTAGTAAAGGTGAGTACTGACATTCTCCTGTATTGCTTTCTTAATAAAAACAAAAAACTGCTACAAGTATTTATAATATTAGCAGCAATCTCGACTTAACAAGTTAAATTTATATCCTGTAAAAAACTATTTTTTTCAATAGATTTTTGAATTGAAACCATTCAACTATTATTATTTAAATCTAAATAATAATAATAATAATAATAATAATAATAATACAGTATTGTTATTTAAATCCAATGACCGTTACTCGATGTTATTACTTTGACAAGCTTTAACTTTCAATGCATATTACTACTGAATAAGTATAAAACAGAGTATCAAACGTTATATTTAAGCATAGTCTTTATGCATTGGCATCATTTAATAACTTTTGTTAACTTTAGTAAAATGATGATAGTAATCTTACTGTCAACTTGTATCAATATAAGCCTCTCTCTTTCATCTAACAACTCACTTGCGTATCTTTCCAAGTCTTCTCGCAACTGTTTTACATTACCGTCTTCATCTGCGAGGTCCAATTCTACTGAAATTGGACAAAGTAATAAAAATGATCATTACGAATCATTTTATATTACTAATGATCGATAAATGTCAGATTTTTAATCAACAGAAGAAATAAATAGACAGTAACTTGAAAGAGATTGTATGCAGAAAATATTGCAAGTTGTATGAAAACGTTAAATGGGATAAGTTTGGAACTAATTAACATAAATTAACATAAAAGAAAAAAATATATTTTTAACTGAATTCTTAGAGCAACTTGAAATATACTGTAAATAAATGAAATACAGAAGGCCTGCAACAAATTTCTTATAATGAATAATTTCACATGGATTATTATTTAATAAAACTACTAATATTCATTTGAATCATTTCTACACATTTCATGCTATATTTTGTACCCATTTCAATCTATGTACCCATTTCAATCTATAGAAGTTAATCTATATTTTCAAAAGTATTTTTTGACTGTAATTCCAAACAGAAATACAATTGACTTACAATCAGCCGCATAGTTGCCTTTTTCTCTTATATTCTTCAGCAAATGTAAACATTTACAATTAGGATTCAAAATTCTCTCTTTGTTATCTGAAATAAAATTCTAATATAGAAAATGTCCAAATAATGAATAATTTTAATTTAAAAATACTGTGTAATATCTATATACACTTTACCTCCGAACTGGACTATTATGAACATTGTTTTCGAAATTTCTTCCTGACAATTTCAGCAAGCCTGTACTTAAATTTGAAGTCACCAATCTACAATAAAACAGTTAGTCTACAATAAAAGTCCATAATAAAAACTCTTAATTAAACATCAATATTGACAAGTTTTGTAAGAAAATAACGACAATTAGGAATAAAATAAAACTCGTAAATAGATTAAATTCAAAATGAACGTTACTAAAGCTTAATATTCTTTCATTTAAATGTATAAGCAGCTTAAAATGAAAATTTATAATGCCTTTTTAGAGACTTAACAATATTTCTACCATAAATCTTCCACAGAAAAAAACTTCAGTAACTTACTAATAATTAAATTTCATGCCGCGTTTGTCGAGCAAATAAATTTATGACACTACATAACTCGAAAATAATTTATTTTTAGAAATTAATTGAAAAATATGAACAAATATTTGTTTTCTATGATATTTTCTATGATCGCAATCGCCTAGTTCTGCTTATGACATAATATCAATCAGTTTAAAAGTCAGAATTCAAGTAGTAGACTCTACACAATGTCATGTTCGCACTAAATCATGATCTTATATATTTTTGAATGATTATATTTGGCGCTAGGCGATAATTTAGCATGGGAAGCGAATTTTTATTTAAATATATTTTTACAATCGCTTTCGCTTGACGAGGAAAAGAGACATTTTATCATTTTGTTATAAAGTTTTAAAGTAGTTTTGCAAATTGTTTACTGTTAAAAGCAAAATTTAACGTAAAGTGTGATCATACATTACCTGAAAAACTAGGCGTATCTGCCTCGATTTCTTCCAATTTAATAACTACATGAAAATGATACCTATATACTTATGACTCAAACAAGTATTGCAATTCAAAATAATCTTCAACAATTAATATACAATAATTGTAATTGAGTTTAAACACGGTAGTAAATAAAAACTGTACATTCAATTGTACAGTAAAGCTAAGTTTCTCTTAATTTAAAAAGACTATTAAGTTCCATTATCAAATTTGAGTAATATTCATTAATATTAATTAATTGGATTAATTCAGCCCAATAATGCCAGTACTACTGTATCAAAAATCAGTTTTGTTTCAATCTATCCAACCTCACATTTTCAGCTTATTGATTATAGTTCGCACTGCGATTGAATTAATATGAAAACAGATTTCAGGACTCAACTGTTGGCTTTATCTTTAATTAAGTTATCAAAAAGATTAGATTATTTACAATATATTTCTGAAGTCAATGTAGGAAACACTTTATTATAATGTCAATATAGAGTTGCGTAATTCGACACCGTAGTGGCAATTCTAAAAACCATTGAATTGATATTTAATCGATATCAGACAGTTTCATTCGCTTTTGTATGCTTTTGCATCTTCGGCATGAAGATCTGTTGTTTGCAATATACAGTATTATAAATCAATTAATGTAGTTAATTATCACTTTTTCAGCATTTTGATAAGATCAATTTTTCAGAATATTCTAAAAATAAGACAATCATGTAAAGTCTCTCAAATTTTTTAAACATGAATAATTGTTTGCCTCTATTAAAAAATGTTACTCGACTTGAATGAATTTACTGCTTGTCATTCAATATGATGGTTTTATTTTACGTATTTTTCTAATTGGACACGGCTAGATTTGCTCGATGAGCCATTATATTTCGAGATATACATATTTAAAGTTACGTAATCAAGATCGATTATTTAGCATAGATTAAACAGTATACTGTATCTTAATTGATTAAACAGTATACTGTATCCATTGTTTGTTGTGTTTTTTTATTCTTTTTACTGCGAATAAAAATTCGCTCTGCTAAGATCAAAACGTATCTCTACTGAGACCAGGACAAAATAGTACATATTTCTACTATTTATTGTATAAACCTATAAAAGACTGCGCTTGATTATAATCGTGCGAGCACCTGTTACTAGCGTTTTCTAGCGTTTTAAGTATTCAGCCTGTTGATAATGGGCTCTATTTCAGTGGCTTAAAGCAGTGCGAGCTTGCAAAATTCATGAATTTGCATTGATCGCAAAATAGCTGAGCTTTAATAGGTCGATAACTAGGTTTATATGAGTGGTGCAATTGAATCTAGTATAGGTTGCTTGAGAGCTACAGAACGGGAAGCCAATTTAACTGTAACATAGCCTATAAACATTCTAAAATGTGAATCTAATTTTATGTGCTTTGTTTTAATGCGTTTAACACTGTGTTTGTCTCAATTATATAATAGAAGATTTATGATTTTTAGAAGATCCTTGTTGGCTTGTAGGAGTCAACATTTCAACAAAACATTTATGAGGTAAATCGCTTTTTTGTTTTCTTATATAGCTTAAATATAGAAATCGTCATTAAGTATTTAGTTATATATTCTTTTCCATATTTAAAATTCAAATTTTCGTAAAATGTTATCAGCTCGTCTGCGCCAAAGATTTATATTTAACTTGTGTCTGAAATCTTGAAATTTTAATTCATATATCATTAAAGTATGTTGATAATTAATATAGTATCATAGTGAAATTAATTTCTTTTAATTACTAAGTAATTATCTATAGTCAGATGTGGAAGATAGCTGTTATTTTCATGTTATTTATTCTTTGCAGGTAAGACATATATAGTTTTTGTCTACATATCAATATGGATCTCACATCTATACTTCAGGGTCGACACAAGTGAGTATTATTATTGTATGAAAATATATTTATTATTATTAATTAACATTATTATTGTAATAGTTAGAAGCT